>JANQDE010000221.1:66705-83125 GCA_037157785.1 Cephalotes varians | reverse complement strand
AAATAAAGTCACAAATGAATTTGATCGTCAAATTAATGCAAGATGTTAATGTCGAAACGATTTAATTGAAGAAATTTAAGCAGTAAGTTGTAATATAACATCCACCATACTAAATACATTGCGGCAAATTTCATGCGGAGAGTCACTGTATTTAGAAGAGTCTGATGGATTTTGAACATCTTTTGTAAAAATCAATAAAATAAATAGTTTTCATACAAATAAAGAAGGCTTTCAATTCGAACACTTCATTATACGCTCAATATTTTTATTCTGCATCTTCGGAATATTAAATTACGATAAATTACGAACAATATTAAATTACTCTACGCTGCGTTTCAGATTTGATTCGACTTTTTCCAAAAACTGATTCCAGAGAATACGGTATGAAATTACAGTCGACATGTTTTTTTCTTCTTTTGATTCTGAAAAATCTAAATTTACAACGATAATAAAAAGGTGAAGAAAAAAAATTGTTGTTTTATCGTGTTAACTTTATAAAATTCAATTTTTTATCTGCAATTGTCGTTTCGGTTCTTCTTATAATAATTATTACTATCCAAGTCCGTCATGATTCGAACGCTGCAAATCTTGGTATAAAGGTGCGATCCACTCGATCAGTGAGTTATACGTATAAGCTATCATTACCTACTGAGTCGCGCCTGCAAAGTCTGCCGCGCAATCCATCATACTGCCTAATATGTTGATGCAACATATTGTACAAAGAAAAAAGAGAATTAAAAAAAACAGGAGGTAGATGGGACAAAAGAAATAAAAATTAGAGAAGCTGTAAAGAGGATAAAGATGAAAAAAGCAATGGGAATAGATGAAATTTTGATGGAGGCATAAAAGCATGCGGAGATGGAGTTATGGAAAAAGTTGGTTGTGATGGAAGAAATGTATGATACCAGCAGACTGAAGGAATAGTATAGTAGTGCTTTAGTAAGAGAAAAGAAAAGGAAAAAGTAGGAAATTATAGAAACATTGTTACTATGTACGGCTTACAAGATATTTGTAAAGATGATTAGAAATAGATTTGAAGAGGAAAAGAAAAGTGTATGATACCGGAAAGTCAAACGGGATTTAGGAAAAGAAGGTCAACAATAGATGACATTTTTGTTTTGAATCATTTGATGCAACAAGAAAAAGACAAGGAGAAAAACATGGAAAAATATATATGCTGTTTGCGAACCTGAAGATGGCATTTGATAATGTGGAGAGAGAGAGGAGAGAATTAAAAAAAGAAAAAGAAGACGTAAAGGAAGAATGGAGAAGATATATGAACAAACAGAGATGATGATAAGAACGAATCAAGGTTATGGAGAGCTTTAGGACAAAAAAAGATGTAAGATGTAAGATATAGCGAATTCGATTGGACACACTCAGTGCGCACTGGTGCATGTTAAAGACGTTGTACACAAAGTTGATGTAAAGATATGTGTTTAATATAAATATAGAAATTAAACGATGAAATCCTCAATACACTTTATTGTGCATTGATAAAATATGTAGTAGGCATTTTATTATTCGAGATATTTCACTTTTACATTCAGATTAGATCAGTGTACAACAGCTTTAATGTGCACCAGTGCGCACTAGAACGTTCAACCGAATTCGCTAATAATGATGTGATGTCCACTCCCGTTTAACTTGTACATGGCAGAAATAGAGAACAAATTAAGAAATAGAGAGATAAGAGAAGTAGGAATAAGTAAGATTATAATAAGGATATGGAATTTGGTGTATGTGAACGATATAGTATTAATAGTAAATAATAGAGAAACGATACAGAATGATAGTATCGTATTTATAAAATTTTTAAAAGGAAATTAAAATTATTTAGAGATATTAATTAGAATTAAGCGTGGATAAAAGTAAAATGCAGTATTTAATAGAAAAAGGAAAGAAAAATGGAAATGGGAAGATAAAGTAATTGAGAAGATACAAGATTTTTAATATTTGGATTTCATAATAATAAAGACAAGTATACACAAGAGAACATAAAGAACAAATAGGAAAGATAGAACGGCAAGAAAGGTGTAGAGATTAGAAAGACAGAATATGTAGAAACAATTTTAAGAGGAGATAAATTTTATTTAAGTATTTTGCAAAATGTTAAGAAATATAGGATGGAAATTTGGAAATGTGAAGAAAAAAAGAAATTGAAAGAGATTGTTAAATTATGTGAAATAGATTTTTTGTTTAGAGTTCTAGAACACACCATACACACACGCGCACATGCGCATGCACGCGCACGCACGCACGCACGCACGCACGTACGCAGTGTAAATTCGGCCGGATAACCTTCATGTACCTTGGATAATAATACTGGCGGTACTCTAACATTCAATCCTCATAATTCAAAAAGTACTTAATAAACTTTAACTCATTATAATGAATTTTAAATTATAATGTTAAATTATAATGTTTTGGAAAGTTCTTGAATTAAACTACAAAAATGTGCAATAAAAAATAGGGAGTTTCATTTTAAAAAATTGATGTTACTTTGACCTTGGCGACGCCATTCAAAGTCAACTAAGAAGATCAGTATAAATAGATCTTTTAAATCTTAGAATTTCGTCTAAAACATTTTTTTGTAAAACTTATATTTTCCGAGATATTCAGTGGCCCCGACCTTTTAGGACACCCTGTATATGTGTATTTAGCTTTATTATTATGTAAATATTACGGATATGTGTACATGTAAATATTACGGATATGTGTACATGTAAATATTTGAATGCAGCAAAAAATATCACATGCTCGATTTTAAGAGTGGTAATGTAATCGCCACAATATATTAAAATGAAAATATGTTTCAATAAGACACATTTACAACATGGTTCGACATTTCGAACCAATTTGTAATATATATCCTTCAAAAACTTTCCTTTGTTTTATTAAAACTTTCCTTTGTAACGGTAACCCGTTACTCAGGTAAATATTACTCCGATATGTATGCTCTTTCTTTCCTTCTATCTCGCTTTCTATCTCTTTCTTTTCGCGTTTCGGAGTATCCGTTCGCGGCGCGGCCGAATTGTCAAAGGGTGAGGGAAAGTACCTCGCGAAATTGCGGGTATAAATAGAGCACCGCGACAACCGAAAGGCACTCGGGTCCGGGCTCCGAGTATCTTCAGAGCTCTGATCAGGCCAGGTGTTTTCGGTTACCCTGACCGGGTGTTCTCGGTTACCCTGACCGGGTGTTCTCGGTTTCCCGTGCCGGGCGTTCTCAGACTCCCTGACCGGGTGTTCTCAGAATCCATCTACTCACACCCATATCCCCCACCCGCGCGCACGCATGCACGCATGCACTCACATTAGAAAGGGTTTGGAATCATTAAATACTACGGAAGTGACGAACCGTCGGGTCCTTATCTCTGTTGACACTGCACGCATGCATGCATATTTGATCAAGAGACACATATACCACTAAGTCGAAAAGCCTATATCTTTACATATTAAATCTGGATCTTTCAAGACTCATAGGATCAAATTGTGGCCATTGAGACATTTGTTCATAATGACGAGAATTAACATATCCAAAAATTAGCCAAATCCACAAAAAAACATTTTCTTATAAGAATGGGGCGGGATCCTTTTTTATTGATATTTTATAGTACTGAAATTTTTTGTTTGTGATTTTATTACGATTTTGATTGTCACTATTCAATGGTTTTTTTCAAAAGCAAATTTTTTTATTATTGACATTTTTGCGTTCTTTATTTCTTTTTTCTTATATAATTTTTTAAATTTCTTTTTGTGATGCTCTGTTCATTTATCATCAGAGGATTGTATTTATATTGTAAGTCTTCTAAAGAAAAATTATAGTCAATCGTACATTGCCGACCATTTTGGAATAAATTTGTTAGTCATTAATTGGAATTATTCCCGGATTATTCGGATTTATTTAGACAGATTGACTCACACTAGAGCTGATCGTCAGAGATGGTCAGGATTCTTGTATAACAAACAACTGCAATCATCTGGCATATTATACAGAATCGATTCCTTTACACCCACATGTGTAATCATCGGCTATATTAATCATGATCGACAATGTCCGATCTCCGGCTTCAGCGGTACATAATCATCTAAGAAAAGCGAGATTACAAGTTCATCGATTAGATGCAGATTTCATACCCACCAACGCCTGCAATTAAATTATGTACTTTTTAATCAATAGATGACAAAAATGAATTTCTGTACTGTTTATAGATGAGTCTAGATTTTGCTTTTTTGGCAATGATAAACGACGAATCCAAGTTTGGGAATGTCAAGGAGAACGCTATTCGGAAAACTACATCAGTTCACTACAGATGGTTCATGGATTCTATAATGGTGTGGACAAGAATATCTTAATTTTCACGGACACCTCTTGTAGTCAACCCTCCACTGAGATTGACTTCTATGACGTGACAATCAAAATTGTAGTAAAATCACGAACAAAAAATTTCAATATTATAAAATATCAATGAAAAAGGATCTCGCATCATTCTTATGGGAAAATGTTCTTTTGTGAATTTGGCTAATTTTTGGACATGTTAGACGATATGTCCATGAGATATTGCAGCCATACGTTTTAACTAAAAATCGAATCGATCAATTTCGTCTGCATGGCAACAATGCAGGATCGTACATCTCTTATATCCAGCAGTTCTTGAGAAATCATCAAATCAAGACATTATTGCATCCGCCAATAAATCTCGATTTGAATCTAATTGAACATTTTTGGGATATGTTAAAATGTAAAAACTAAAATACGCGAAAATTATTCCAATATCGATTTGGGTTCAGTTGTCAGAGGTCTTTGGCAAATCCCTTAGGCAGCAATACGCTGTTGTATCAATAAAATGAATGAAATGAATTGCGAGCAGTCATTTTGAATAGAGATGGAAACACGCGTTACTGAACTTAGTCTTTCAGTTTTAACTCCATGATCCATTCATAATTTTCAAAACAACACATGCGTTCCAAACAAACACACGCGCACGCTCACACAAAAAGAATGAGTTTGGATTAAAAATACTGCAACTCGTAGTTGTGCAACTCATCTTTATGTAAACATTCATATATACAATGAAGATTTCTTTATAGTATGCTTTGGATAACGCCAATACTATTCTTTCAAAGAGAAAAAAATTTAGCAAGTGAAAAAATTAAGAAATTTTTTTTTCTTGCTAACACTTAGATCAATATAATATCAGTGCACACTAGAAAACAATTTTATTTTTACATTAATTAAAACTTATTTTCCATTTTTTTTCTTTTTTTAAACTAAAATTAAATAATTTCCCAATTTTTTGTACATTTTGCTTCATAAAATTACAATGACTATTCTGAAACAAATCTCATAGCTACTCGCAGTTTTTTTTTAATGCAGAGCACTTAAAAGTACAAAAGAATATGAAAAATAAATTTTTTTGTTTTATCTAATTGTTTTCTAGATCAAAATGAAAAAATCTGATTTTTCTTTTCATTCATTTGCATTATATGTCTACGTTTTTAAAAAAAATTCGGCAATTATACTATTCGATAGAATAAAATTTCAGCTTTAAAAATCTGTTATTTAAGTCATGATACGATAATTTTTCATAACGGAACTATGAGCAATTAAAATGCTTATTTTTTATTTAATCCGTGATTCAGTAAATTTTAGAAACATTTTTAAAAAATTTTGTAGGGAAAACTTTAAGTTTTCACATTAAGAAATTGAACATTTTCAGATTTTTTTGGAACACGTGACAGGCCCACAAAGTGAGAAGAAAATTTCCCATTTATCGAGCTCGATATAGTTTTCTATGTATAAAAATTACTACAAAAACTAAAAAAAGTAATCTTTTAAAAATAGAGAATTTAAGTTTTCAAAACTCTTTTTTAAATTTAAATTTTGATCATTTTTAACGAAGTATAACGGTTTAAATTTTGTATATTTTTTAAAAAAAGTTAAGTGCTCTTCTAATTTTTGTGAGAAATTTCTATATAAAATATAATACTGTATATGTACAATGGTTACATGCATTATATACATTTTTTAAGCCTGCGCTAGCCTATTTACGCCTGCCCCGGCAAGTCAGGAGATTCCAGGTTCAAACCATGGCTGAGGTAATATTTTTCGCAATAAGTTCTTTACAGTTTTTTAAAAATGCTTATTAACATCTTGCATTAATTTGACGATCAAATTCATTTGTGACTTTATTTCTATTCTAGTTTAGAACTACGTTATATGACCGGCAGTGTTCGGCGCGTAGTTTGAATATACTAGATTATAGTTTAATTTAAATAAAAATAGAATTATTATTGAGCACTGACACCTAGCTTTGACCGTATTTGGCCGTGTTTTAAATTGCTATGATGTTCTCATATATCGGTCGAAAGAAAATTGTTGTATATTTTTTAAATTACACTGTTTACAAATAAATATTAAAGATGTACTTACAGTTATAGTAGCAGTGTAAGCATTTCTACTCAGGAACTCTAACAATTTTTCCTTAGCTTCTTTCTCGGCAATTCTTGCACGCAGTAGTTCGTCTTTCAATTTTTCCGCTTCAGCAGCTCTACGTTCCGATTCTTGGACTAGTCTTTCTGTTAATAATTCAGCTTCTCTTGTCTTCCGTTCCAAATGGACCTTTTCTTCTTCAGTCTTCATGTTGTTTAACCGTATACGCGTAATTTCTTGTTCAGCTTCTGAAGCTTTTTGACTTAAAAGCATTGCTTCTTCTTCTGCTACGCGGCTTTTTTCAGCTAAAAGATCTGCCGTCTCTTCAGACCTTCTCTATGAAATATATAAGATCAATTACAAGATACATATATATATATCAATTATAAAATATATACAAGGTGTTCGGAAAGTGCCAGGATTTCTAAATAATTTTTGAACGGGCAGAGATAATTAAATGAAATTTGGAGGACATCAAAAGAATTATTTTTTGATATAAGAAGCAACAACCCCGGAGGCGCGGGGATAAGGCACAAGTAAAAAATCTTAAATAGCATAAAGTGGTAGCTCGTTTGAAAGGAAAGACCTTTCCAATGAGACCTTTTGCGACCTTCTTCCCCCAGAGGTGCGGGCGGTTCAAGAATCTTAAAAGACATAAAAATTCAAATAAAAAATCTCGGGAAGAAGTCACCGTAATGTCTCG
Source organism: Cephalotes varians (assembly GCA_037157785.1). NCBI lineage: Eukaryota > Metazoa > Arthropoda > Insecta > Hymenoptera > Formicidae > Cephalotes > Cephalotes varians. The sequence goes on along the minus strand of JANQDE010000221.1, from coordinate 75,989 downwards.
AATGAGACATTGTACAACTCGGCCCCCGACTCATCCGCACTCTTTGTGTTTTCGTCATCTGCTCTTAGTATAACTCAGGATCAATGACATAGACGTAGCAAGTAACTTATCCTTTTGCCCTCACGTTTGGAATACTTGATTATCATGCCTCTCACGTTTAGAGGTGCTTTATTACAATAAATGTTCAAAATATTCCTTCTGAATGGCAATGAGCTAGTTGGTTGTGAAAAAACTTGAGACTGCCTTCTTGTATTTTCGTGGTATATGTCTTGTCTCATGAACTATATTAATTATTCGACGCAAATCATCAAGATCGTTAGGTTTGGTGATGTAGATTTTATTTTAATATCCTCAGAAGAAATAGAGAGGCGCCATCAGATGACCATGATGGTCACTCAATTGGATCTCTCTTTCTTATCCATCTGTTGGGGAAAAATATCGTCATGTTCGTAAAGCATAAACCAGACTCCATCTTGAAATCAAACATCGTTAAAAATGGTTCAATGATAATCTATATTGCTGACACAATCTCACAACATGTTTTCATATTTTTTAGCTGTGAGATTGCCGTCAATAAAGAAAGGCCCAAATACTCCGTCATCTAAAATTTCAGCTCATACATTGAGTTGTTGCGGATATTGCAAATGTGCTTCAACCATCCAGTGAGAATTTTCATTATTTCAGTGTCTGTAATTATGTCGGTTTATCTCATCGGTCAGCGTAAAAGTCGCCGCATCCGAAAAAGCAATATTGTTTTAAAATTGAATATCTCTAATAATTCTGTTCATCATCAAATCGCAAAATTCAATACGATCAAAATTATCGTCAGATATAACATTCTTGAACAAGATAAATCTTACGGATAGAATTTTTTTTTCAATTTTTTTATGTGCTGATGCTAAATCGATATCTTGTTGTTGTGCGACATCGCGAAGAATTATGCGGATCTTCGACAAAACGCAGCAAAACGCTTTATCAGGACTTGTTGTAGTTTATCTAATTTTGCACGATTCTTAACATTACCTGTTTGCTCGAAGTGTTTTACAGTACGCTCCACTGTAGATTCAGAAATGCCGACGTCATCTGCCCACGTCAAAAAGTTTTATTAAATAGGAAACCCACCTCCTTATAAGGTGATCATCCTATCCATGCATCATCAAAAGAGAAATTTGCTCACGCTCAGTAAGCTCCTACATTTTCAAAAAATAATGCTCTCGATAAATACTTATGGAGACAATACGTCTCTGAAATTAAATTTTGATAAAAAAATTTGAAACCAAATTAGATGTTAATAAAAAACACAAAAAACTTAGAAATTAGATGTTGATAAAAAACTCATAAACTCATACATAGATTGTATGGCATTACTAATTTATTTTTATTTTAAAGCCCTGAATTTTGAAAATACAGAATCAGTTACCTATCACGTCTATGTCGTCGATCCTGGGTTATGCTAAGAGCAGAAAACATACGCACACTTTTAATTAAAAAGTGCAAATGGGGAGAGGGAACTAAGTTGTATAAGTTATTATTTTCTTTCCAAGACTTTCAAATAACCTACCACTTGATCTCTTATGCCATTTAAGATTTTTTAACTACTACCACTCCTATACCCCTGGGGAAGAAGGAGCGCAAAAGGTCTCATTGGAAAGATCTTTCCGAGGCCTTTCAAACAACTACCACTTGATTCCTTATACCATTCAAGATTTTTGACCTGTGTCTCATTCCTGCGTCCTTGAGGGGATTGTTGCCCCTTATGTCAAAAGCTCTTTTGATGCCATAAATGTTCTTCAAATTTCATTCAATTATCTCTCCCTGGTCAAAAGTTATTTAGGGGTCCCAGCATCTTCCGAACATCTTGTATGTATATATACAATATATATATATTGTATATATATATATATATATGCGCACGCACGCACGCACATATAGAGTATAAACATTCTCTTTGTACATATATAAATTTAAATAGGTTTAATTCAATCATATGAATAAATCAATTGGACAAATCAACGCCAAATACAATCAAAACTGGATGTTAATGCTTAATAATATTATGTAAATTTTAAATTTATAGTCATAAATTGTGCGCGCCGTTACCGTCAGAGTTTGACATGCAATCCTAAACTGAAATTACAATAAAATGTCACAAATTAAATTAAATTTCAAACTTCAATACTATGATGCTACTAACTCCTTAAAACACTGCAAAAAATTTTATTACAAAAAATATTACTTCAGCCAAGATTTTTGTATTTTCTTGCCTATTCAAAGTTATATTTAATTGCAAATTTAAATGTATTTAAAATTTACATAATAACATTAAGATTCAGTTTTGATTGTATTTGTCATTGATTTGTTTATATATTGGATTAATTTATATTTTAATTTATATTTCTGTTTATTTCTACTGTTTATTATATCATTTTCTATTCATATCTTACAAGAGCTTCATTCGCTAATCGTATTTCCTCTTGGTATTGTAGAAGTCGCTGTTCCATCGCAGCCTTTTCCCTTTCCGCTGCTTCTCTTAATTGTTTTTCTCGTGCTAATTTATTTCTTTCAATTTGCCTCCTAGAGTAATGTCAGAAATGTAATATCATAGATGTTTTTAAAAGAGATTTAGATGATCAAAAATTTCAACAATTGTATAAATAATCCTTTGCTCATTCTTATAACAAAATAAAAATAAAATAATGTAAAAACCAGAAACAAATAGAATGGATAGTTGTGGCTAGTATAAATGTATTATCAATTTAAACTTAATAAAATTCAGTTCAATAGTGATAGTATATAGTCCAGTTTTTCATATCTGCTAGAAATATGGAAATTACATACAAAGGAAAGGACCGACCAAATATATGCGTGTAATCATATGTTTATTTTTTATTTACATGAATTATCTTTATTTCAACTTTCATCATTTGACTCTGTTTTTTAGCGTTTTTTTTCACTTTATATAGATTATCAATTTATAGTTTATTAACTTTTTCTTTAATTTCTATTATTTAATGTTATAGTCATGTCCTGATTAGTTTCGAATAATTAATCTAAACGATAGGACTGAAGAAGACAACAATTTAATTGAAACTTGTTCCGCGAAATTATCAATATATATCTTATTATGTAAATTGATTATACATTTATTCTAGCTACAATATCCTATTTATTTTTGACTCTTACATTATTTTATTATAATCAATTAATTGATACAAATATAATTTGAGATTAGTTATCAGATTATATTAATAGAGAGCGCACATTTTATTTCCTTAAATATAATGTATTCGGTAATAATAATGGTCTGTTCAAAAATATCTGGACTTTAATTGTAATACTTACCACATGGCGGACTAATTCTATTCAAAATAACTCCCTTACAATTTGCTACACTTATTCACAGAAATTGTTTTTTCATTGGTTATTAAGAAGTTTATAAAAAAGCATTATATAATTATTTTCAAAAAGTTATACTTTATCAACGACCTTGAGTTTAGAAAACTTTGTACAGAATAGATTCCTGAATCAATTGCTTTTTGGATTAAGGAAATTGTGTTTGTGATAAATATTATAATTTTTACTTAATCTAAAAAAAATAAAGATCTTCAATAAAGGTTAATGAGATATAATTTTTTGTAAATAATTACAGAGAAAGATATTGTTTCTGATACAAGTTTTTCATCATCAATCTCTTTTTTATTCTTTTTTTCCTTCTTTCAGATTGAATTTTATTTTAGGAAACTCGGATGTGCACATAGCTAAAATATAGAGATTGTTGCATTTGTGAAATTCCATGTTTGAAAATTTTTTGCCGATTATGACAAATGTGTTGTTATAATAAAATTATAAATCATATCTTATGATTATTTTTCTTACTTTCGATGTACTGGATAAAAAAGACAGACTTCACTATCACTCATTTATCAATTTTTAGTCATAATTGCATGATAGGAATTAACCAAATTTTTTACTTCTTTAAATAATTCTCAATATGAAATTGTTACTTTTTTATTTTATCTAATAACTTTACACTAATTATTTCATTATTCAGAATGAGTAACGTTTTCTATATTCATCTTTGCAATGTTATACAAAAAATTGATTTTATAAAATTCATAAAATTCAATAATATCATGATAATATCATATCATATATTAGAAGAATAGATGAGATATCATGGTTCCTGTATAATGATTCCTCATAATTTCCGTTATTTTAGATAATTCATTAGATAATGAATTCTAATTATTTATGGAATCACTTGTTTAATAGCTCGTTGTTAAACACACCACGTACGCACGCACGCATAATGACACTAATATGCCTACATATAAATGGCCTTTATTAAGTATCTTTATTTTCGAGCATTTCGAAACATTTTCATGGTACATTTTAGCATTTAATTATACATACTTCCGCTTTTTCTAAAAATTTATACGTATTATATGTACACACGAATATATGTATACTTGAATGTTTTGTTCGTTATTGGACATTTTATTTGTACATATTTTGAGTTATACAAAGTTAAACAATAGTATGGCATTTTGCTATTGTGGCTCCCTAAGCGTGCTAATAATATATGATTTTTTCAAGATTTTCGAAAGTTCTATCGCTAATTTATAGTTTACGTTACATATTTTATAGATTTTTATTGTGTTAGTATTATAATATTGATAGCAACTTACATGTGGAAAAAGTTATATATACAGTCTGTCACACAAAAGTGTCACACTAAACTGCTTTAAAAAAAAATTACCAAGAGGCTCTATTGCTATTTGTTGGTCTGCATTCGAAAAACTTTATCCGTATGCTAGGGTGTTGTTTTATCTTTGTTTTACTATCTGATGAACGATAAAGATAAAATGATATCCTAGCGCACTCGGATAGTTTTCGAACATAGCCTTGAAGAGTAGAGAAGACTACTACGCTTTGTGCTAGAGACACCAATATTACTTTCCATTGTAACAAGAACACGTGATTTCCAAAAAAAGACCACAGCTGCTTGTGGAATGTATGGAAAGCCGAAAATGATATTCAGACTTTGGATTGACCTGCGCAGTTGCTTGGTGCGAATCCAACTGAAAATGTGTAGTCCATCATTAAGAGGAAACTTTAAGGAAAGCGTGTATTCACTTTAAAGCAATTATGTCGCCATGTTCGAGCTATCTGGCGGTTACCACAGCAATATGCGGAAAATCTTATGAAAGTATGCCAAAATAGTACCAGCAAATTCTCGACAATAATGAATGATTTACTAGGTAAATGCGTAATAGTGCTTTTAGTGTACTTTAAATCAATCTATAAATTTCTTAAAAATAATAATTTTTCTTTTAGATGTGCAGACGATACTCTTGTGTGACAGATTGTATATATGTATATACTGTATAGACTGTATATACATTTGCATACATTCTGCAATAATTTTTGCAACATTTTTGTGTAAATATATAATTTTGTAACCAAATATAATGTTTTTAAAAAATAAAATCAATTTTTTAAATCTATTTTTGTAGGGAGGTCACATTATCACTCTTGTTTCTCTTCAATGCATTATGTAATGACATCACATTTTTAGAAATAACATCTTAGTAAACATCTAAGTAATAAATATTTCATAACTTTAAGTCTAGAATTGTACAACAATAATTTTGACAAATGTAATTGTTAAATTTTAAATTTAAATATTTAATTAATAACAAAATTATTGTACAAAAGATAAATGGAAGTCATCTTCCCCTCTGAAATATATTTTTTCTGTTTTTAAAAAATTTTATGCACTTCTTATTGCTTTATTTTCTCACTTTGAATGAGATCAACATAAGTATTAATATTGCGTATTATTTAAGTATTAAATATTACGAATTACCACACCAAAACATATCAGAACCTGTTTGAGAAGCTGAAAGATTGTTTAACTCAGAAAAATAAGTCTAGATATCTTTTGAACAGACTCTTCGCGTATTTCTTATTTTATATATCTTATTTAAGAGCAAATATTTACAGATTCTGCAAGTTCTCTTAAAAATTTTTAAATTTTTAAATTATAGTCTTTTATAAGATCAATATAAATAACAAGAAATGTTTACAGATTGCATGTACAGGATAGACTTTTTTAATCTTTCCACGTTGATAACTCGAAAAGGAAGCATTTTCCCCCCAAAAAACACAAGAGAAGAAAGTTGTATAATTTTGAGGTTGGAAGAAGTTAGTGACCTTGAATTTGACCTTGAAAACATTTTTCAAAGTCATTTATAGGTCAAATCGAATTTTTTAAACAAAACGTCCCATTTTTTATTGCTTATTCTAGTAGCATATCTCAAGAGCTTTTCAAAACACTTTAATAAAATATTTTTTTATTAAGTACTTTTCAAGTTATAAGATTTGAAAACTAGTTTCGCCGGCATTAGTATTACTCAAGATGTCCGACCGACGGCTAAAATTTCTTGAATGTTATTCAAAGACATTGATAACATTTGTTAGAATAAAGTTGTCCCTCTTACTTTCATTTTTAAGCATTTGAAGTGTTACAAGCTATTATCTCTGAAAATACACGTAATAGTGAAAAATGTTTCATACAAAAATTGGCTTGAAAGAGATCAAATAACATTGATATTAACCCTTCGTCTGTAAAGGTGGGTCGTTCGTGTCCCAGCAAAAACTGTTTTAGTTCGTATTTCCCGGGGAAGGGGAGGGGGGTTTTTACTAACCCTACCTAAAAAAAGTTATGTTGAAGGGGACCTAACGCCCAAGGTTTCAGTCGCATTGTAGCTGTTGCTGTGTACAATTGAATTTCAAAGGAGACACAAAAGACCCACCTTTACAGACGGCGTATGTAAAAGTTACAAGCAAGCAAAATTTTTTATTTCATTTTAACGTACTCTTTTACATCAGTAAATGCAAAATGTAAAAAAAACGTAAAATATATAAGAAAAGTGTGTATTTATCTCTTTTTACTCTTGTGCTCGTTCGTGCAACAGATGGCCAATGCGATTTTTTCTAGGAATGCTAGATCAAGCAAGTGTTAATAGTTGTATACTATATAATTTTATTCCTGCAAATAAAATCAAAAATAAAAGAGAATACTTGAAAGATCTATCTTTTTCCCTTATAAAACCTCATCTTGAGGAGCGCGTACAAAAACCTGGATTAAACAAGCATATAATAAATAATCTCAAGAATATTTTATCATCAGATATTACTACTAATCCAATGCTAGGATCAGATAAGTTAGAAAAAAGAAAAAGATGTAACATTTGCACAGGTGATAGGGACAAAGTAAAAAAAACTCTTTTTTGTTGTGCGAAGTGCAAAAAACCGGTTTGCGACGATCATAGAATTGTATGCTGTGATAGTTGTGTAGAGTAAACCATTTTTATATTAAAATATTATTTTTAAAAGATTAAATGTTAAATAAATAAGTTTGTAACCATTAAATATGAAATAAATTACTTTTTATAAAAAGTATGTAATACATTATTTTTCATCATTTTCAGAATCGAAACTTAAGCATTTTTTTTTATTCATCATATGCAATATTTTTTTCCTTAAAGTATTATCATTCCCCTTTAATTTGCCGTTTGGTACGTTCAAAAATCTTTTTTTTTCGAAAAGTTATGAATTTTTTATTGTAACATTTACTTTTCACGAGGTGACCCTATTTATTTAAACAAATAAAAAAATTTAAATCAATTTTCACTAATATKACGATTGAATCACAAAATTGAAGGTCCCAAACATATGCACGAATTTTTTCAGAATTTTTTTTATGCGTTAAGTGGGTGAAATAACCGCGGGACACCAATGACCCACCTTTATAGCTCCCGTTGCCCGCAAAACCCTTTATAGACGAAGGGTTAATTTAAAAAATATAATAACTTCTTCAAGGTTAAAATGATTACATTAATTTCACATTTTTTAATGGAAATTCCCATTTTTTTATCCCGGATCCAGAAAAAGCAAAAAATTTTATCTCAGATATGTTATCATGTCGTGAGAGGCAAGGGGACTCACGTTAATTTAGCACTCTGAACGTGAGTGTTGTGTTCACTGAACGCAACTAATGTCAATTCTACAAAAGATTTGAAGGTTGATAACTCAGAAAGTTTGTAAGGAAAGAGAATTTCATTATACCGTTTGGAAATGTTTCTCAGCTACATGAATCAAATTTAGAGAACTTCATTTGAAATGTGATCATTTTACATTAACCTTGAAGAAGTTATTTTTTTAAATTAATATCAATTATTTGACTTCTTCCAAGTTATACAACTTTTGTATAAAACATTTTTCACTATTATGTGTACTTTCAGAGATAACGCTTAAAAATGAAAATAAAAGAGACAACCTCTTCATCCTAACAAATGTTATCAATGTCTCTGAACAACATTCAAGAAATTTTAACCGTCGGTCGGACATCTTGGGTAATGCTAATATCGGCGGTACTGTAGCTTTCAAGTCTTGTAACTTAAAAAGTAGTGGAAAAATATTTTATTAGTGTTTTGAAAAGCTCTTGAGGTATGCTAAAATATGCAACAAAAAGTGAAGCGTTCCGTTTAAAAAATTCGATTTGATCTACAAATGATCTTAAAAAATGCTTTCAAATCCAAGGTCACTAACTTCTTTCCCCATCAAAATTATACAACAACTCTCGTTTTTTGGGAAAATGCTTCCTTTTCGAGTTATCAGCGTAGATTAAAATGGCTTACCCTATATACAGGGTGTCCGGAGGTTAAAAGTAAAATTTTTGTGAGCGGGTAGAGCACGTTAAGCTGAATAAAAAAACCCTAAATCATTTTGCAGAATTCGCAATAGTTAACGAGTTATTAGTTATAGAAGATCGCCGAATCAGTGCGCGCGGCAGAATAGAACCGCCTCAGCCAATGTTTGATAAGCTGGGCCGGGCTATACCTCGAGCGGCTGGAGCGCTTCTCTCGGCGTGCTCTCATTGGTACAATTTCAAAAATTAATATCTCGGTTATTATTGCAAATATCGCTAAACGGTATGGGACTTTTATGTTCATCTCGATCCCATCTACCTTCCTATGCGCGGTATCGGAATTCTCGCGGTACACCCTGTATATATATATATATATATATATATATATATATGGCATAATCCGTAGAACTTTTAGAATTTAAGTTATCGCAATTTCAGACACTGACTTTAAGTCTAAAATCGACTTTTAAGGTCCTTATGGGTAGCGAAAACTCTGAAAAAACATGTACCAATACTCGTTAGTACGCTTTCCAAAGAGAAGTTCATGTAAAAAAGCCGAGTAACAGAG
>JANQDE010000221.1:32907-59318 GCA_037157785.1 Cephalotes varians | reverse complement strand
AAAAAAACAGTGCTGTGGAATAGCTTCACAAACAAACTAGAAAAAAATCTGGATCTTGATCTAATACATTCAGGGTCTATCTGCAAAAATTGACTCTCAACCTAATCATCCTCACTAAGTTCTTGAACAAGTGTAATATGATAGGGGTGATAACGGATCGCAGCATGCGATAAGCGATTGATCGAGGGACTCTTAATTCACATTCAATCTGCCGAAGACTAACATGCGGATTTAAATAAACCATAGCCAAAATAGCTATGAGCTTTTGGTCATTATTATTAATGTTTCAGTTCTGTTGTCTCATCCTGTGACAGAGAAAGTCTATTCAAGAAAATAGTAATATTTAAATAGTATAGTAATTAAATAAAGAGACAAAATATATTATTGTGGCGGTATCACCATCATTACACACGCTTTGAGCGCTTACAACACGCGCGCGCGCTTGACAGTTCGCGCGTTTGACAGTTCGTGCGCAGCAACTTCACTCGCGACAATCTTCATGAAAGATTAATGAGAACAGACAATAGATGTCATATTTTCCCGCAAAATAAACACAACATATCTGGGTATAAATAGACCCGCTTTTTGAGGAATCGGCACACTCTTGATCTTGAGATCAAGATTATCGTACCCATTTTTTGAGACGTGAACGGCCTAACCCTGACGTCCTACAACTCCAGAGGAGAATCTTCTCCTAGAACTGCGGTGGATACCACCCTGGCCTGGAGGCTGATTCCAGTTAACTTTGATATCCGGAGGACTCGACCACCGTTGGAGGTTCTCCACGTCAACGATCCCAGAGTCTGGCGACCACCACTCTCCCCACTTTGGAGGACTTCTCCACCCTTGTCTCCACTGCCACCCACATCGAGGGAGACACAGACCAGACCTTTAACGGGAGTCTGCAAAGGGATTCAGCATCTACCTTGCTCCGAAAAGTGGACCAACACGGAAACATCACTGGTATCTTCTGAGAACGCTGAAGAATCATTTATCCACCAGGATCACCACCAAGGTACACCCCATCTGAATCTCCACCGTTCAGGGTAACTAAGACGACTCCAAGGCTGCTCTGGAGAGAGAGGATCTAGTCACCTCTTTGGAACAAAGACACCGACAGCCCTTTTCAGGGCTACATAAATTCTCACCTACACTAACAGTCCTTTTCAGGGCTACGTTAATTATCATCATTACAACTCTACGCATAAACACCGATTGTTAAAGAAACCAATGTATATAAAGCATTAAATAAATCATTGTATTTTGTGAAAACCTTCTGATTCATTCCAACGATACCCACATTATCTTCGCAGCTTGTATCTATTCAACTAAAAAAATCAATAGCATTATAGCTCCTTCATCTATCAGATGCAGCACTTAAATTTTTTCAGCTATTTTTTGATGATCGGTTTCGTTGAGTAAAGCTAAGTCGTCGATCGTCTTTGTAATAGTGTGCATATTCGTAATATAAATGCGCTATATTTTTAATTCAGAAAAAAGAACCAATGATCATAATTCTTTTCACTCTAATGGTCTAAACAGGGGCTACTGATAAGTTGGGTATGGAGTGACAATAGGAATCAAGTTGACTTAATAACTCGATTATCCATATGTTTTTATGATCAATAAAGAAGATTCCTAATTTAAAATAGTTGACCATGGAATAACCAAGAGAGTGGTGATCAAAGTTAAAATCGTGGTCATTATCGCGAACTTTAACTTCGACAAAACATTTGAATACAATATTTCCAGCTCTTATTTCCGTAGTCAACTGTTATAGCCCGAAAGGCTATATACATATATATGAGTATTAAATATAATAAATATTAAATGAATCGCATGGCAACCGAAATGTCCATGCAGCAAGAATTAGCGACCGCGCGAAGGTAATTGCGAGAGCGGAAGATTCTTGTAAGACGATCCTTACGAAGGTGATTGCGAAAGTGCAAGCTAAAACTTCAATAATAAAGTCTTCGCTTGCACTTGGACTTTGCACTGACACCTTTGCAAKAAAYGTYCGATTTCCTTAATCAGCACCGGGGCGAAGTCCGCCCGGGCCGATCAATCACCCGAAATACCGGGTTTAAAAGAAAGAGCCGCCAACGCGAGGCGGGTAGTCAAAAATCAGAAATACACGCGTCACGTAAGGCCGTCGCCGAGTTCATTACAAGTACGCGAGCACGCGAGWGACCATACGCTATCTCCGAAACCTGAGAMGTCGTCACGCGTAGGTCATTACCGCGACGGGCCGGTGAAGCGCGGGTGATATTAAGCTACGAAGCAAGAATAACCGCATGATTGTTATGTGTATGTGTTTTTATTAATAAATTGGTGAAATAAAGCAAAAATATACAACGATCCTCTAGTGTCCTTGGGTCCCAACTCTTTACTCGGCGAGAATCCCAAATAATTTCCCGTGCCTCACTCTGAGGCACAACACAACATTTGAGTTTCAGAAGAGTTGATCATCAAACCTCTACAGGTCAATTGACCCAATTCAGCTACTTATCTTAACATAAAATTTCTCGTAGTTTTTATTTTCGGGATAAAAAAAATAGGTTTCCATTTTATACATTATGTTGACCTTGAAATAACTTGATCTTTGACTCTGGGGTCAAAATCAAGGTCACTATGATGAACTTGAAATAATCTTGACCTTTGATTCCACAGTCAAAGTCAAGGTTACCATTAGGCGGCCCCCTTTGACGCCCACAACTTTTGTCTAAAACTTTTTTTTTTTTTAATGCGTTGCGGCTAAAATATTTGAGTGTCTAAGTTAAAATGGGGGGTCACTCTATATACAAATTTAAACTTTTTCAGTTCAAATTGAGCGCCGTATACTTTCGGACTTTTGCAATCCTAAACCGAAACTAATCGAATAAATATCACAAATAATATTCATGATTAAATATGATGCTAACTTGCATCTTTAAAAATTGAAAGGAAGTTATATGTATATTTAACTTGCTCATCTCGGAAAACTTGTAAAATATACGTTGTACGAAAAATTGTTATATACAAAAGTTGCATCACTTTATTATATAATACATCAATTTTTTTTTAGATGTGAAAGCGTTTTGGTGATTTCAAAGTCAATTTCGTTTTTTTAAATGGAATATTATATTTTTTATGTCACAGTTAAAAAGTATATATAATTTTATATACAAATGTATTATTTATTAGGCTAAATCTAATAGATAATGTGATTATCATGAAAACAAAAAATAATAAGATGGAAATTTAATACATCTTAGATGAATATAATAAAATGTATATAATAAGAGAATAAGCATGCAAATGCTTAATCGATAATGTAGCTTATTATAATGCCTAAACAATAATCTTAGCTTATTATTAATACTATAATTTTCATTTCCTTAATTAGATGCTTGAATTGATGACATTAAATTTATCAATTTCTCGAAGAGATTGACAAAGTCTGTAAAACATCGAGAAGACTGATTTTTTCAGGATATTTTTCATATATAATTTTAGTTTTTGTTGCATTTTCACCGTACACATTATAAATTAAAAGCACATCTACTTTTTCATAATTAATAAATTTTATTTCTGCAATGATAGATCGACAGTATCATTTATACTGAATTGAATGACATGAATGACACTCATTTACATGTTGATAAACATTATCTAGTAAATATCGCTGACTTATTCATTTTGTTCTATTCATCTAATAAGAGAATACAATCAACCCCTCTGATTTTAATAAGCTTTGGATGACAAAATATAGACAAAAATAAGAGACATGTATATTTTTATAAGTGCTGAGACACACATTAAGAAAATGATACATCTCTTGAAAAAAACATGGGTTTTTTTCTTTTGAAGCGAATATCGTCGAAATTATAGGAGATAGAAAAAAATGTTTTAAATAAAAGTTGAATAATTTCAAGAATACTTTATAGCAGTAATAAAAAAATTTCCTTTTTAATTTAAAAAATTTTTTCCATAATAAAAAATTTTCATGTTTCAATATTAAATTTCTAACTTCTTGACTTTTTTTTTAAATATCTTGTTATCTATTGCATTTAGGCCAATAAATACATTTGTACGCAAAATTAAACTTTATAAATGCGACACAAAAAATATAACATTTAAAAAACGAAGGCTGCTTTCCTTTTAGGCAACACAGTCGACACTTCTGACACAAATCGACACACGTCGCCTTCCATTTAGAATTTATTTCAAACTCAGTCGACACTCTTCAACTCTGCTCGGGAGGAGAGTCGGAGTGTGTTTTACCGAAGAGCGCATCGTTCTCGCTATATTTTGACAGAATCTGAGCATATACTTGACCAATATTTATTAATGTTTATGAAAAAATTGATTGTGTAAAAAATTACGATGGTAAGTATTACGTACTTTAATGTAATAAAATATACGTAAATAATAATTTATATTTTACATTAAGATTTATAACTTTCAATACTACATTTATAACTTATAACTTATATTTAAAGTTAACTTTGTAATTTGATTTCTATATACGTAATGTTTAATATAAAGATTGAATTGATGTAAATATCCTTTATAGAATATTATATTATTTTTTCATATTTATAAAAGCAATTAAAATGATAATAAAACTTTATTTTTATAATATATTTCGACTGAAAATATTTATGCAATACAATATATTATACATATATTTATAAAAATTGAAAACGCGTTTGAAAAGTTTTACGATGGATCTTGTAAAGTAGCTAAACGTTCCTACATTCTGTGTATATCGCGTTCCATTTAACTGTGGCAAACTATGCTCGAGTGTGTTAACCTGTGTCGATTTGTATCTCCTAAAAGGAAAACAGCCGAAGTTGGCCTTGAAGTTTTCGAAACGCTTCTATTTATAAAAAAAAATTTACTATGTAACAAAATCTCTCAAAATTATGCGACTTTTGTACTTATATAACAATTTTTCGTACAATTACAATTGTATAATTGTACAAACTTCTCGAGAAGATTAGGTGCTTCATCTTGTTTGTGTGTGTGTGTGTGTGTGTGTGTGTGTGTGTGTGTGTGTGTGTGTGCGTGTGTACGCGCGCGCGTATGTGTGTGCGCGTACATATGCATATATATATATATACATATATTATGTATAAAATTTTTTTATTAATATTAAAACAATATTTTTTTATTTATTTATTTCAAGTTATTTATTTTACTGAATGTCTTTACACGATTGTACACTTCGTAAAAATAATTATCCAGAATTAACTTTAAATTTTATTTTATTCAGTGCATTTATCTATTAATACAATCGAAAAACAATGCATGCATTTTTTTAAGATATTCTTCAAGTATTGAAACAATTGATTGAGAGCTGTTCAATAAGGCTACTTGTGTAATATTTTGAAAATAAATTAAAAAATTGTTATTTCAAAATTGTTTTTTAGATTCATTTTCAAAATGACCAAGGCTTGCAAAACCGCTTATGGAAAAAAATTAAAATATCTAAAAATTTAGCTACAGATTTAAAAATTTTGTTAGACTATCAAAATAATTATGCAAGACACTCAAACTGATTGCTAAATATCAAACTTTGCAGTATTAGTCATCATGCTTGAGTTTCCTACATAATTATTTTGTTGACCCAACAAAATTACTTTTGTATTTTTTTTTTGTACTTTTTACATTCGTATTTAGCTAAATTTTTAGATATTTCCACAAAATCATTCTTTCTGTGTATGTTATTTTGATAATTTGTATAAAATGGAATATATGATTTTATATATTTTCAACTATGAGCTTGCCCGAAAAACATTCACAGCCAGGTTGTATACAGCTTATTGATTTAAACTTTAAAAAACATAAATATCAAGAAATGGTTGTGTCTCGGCGCTAAAGTATATGCACGAGATCGAGCCGTGTATCTATACACGAGCTGGTGAATTACGAGCACCTGAGATTATCGGATCTCAATAATGACTGAATCAATCAAGTTCGATCAAATTCTAAGTTAGTTCAATCAATAGCTTGGGTTCGATTTATATCATAAGTGTTTTTATTTTTCCTCTACGTGTTCTATGAGCGGAGATATTGCGATGAAAAGTCCGAATTCTGGAAATTTACTTTTAAGGAACATCATTATCGTCGTTGTCATCGTCGTCCCAGAAAATCTTGTACGGTTGCAACTTTTGATGCAAGGGCAGTGTTGCCAGAAGTGAACCGCCCAACATCGAGGAACGGGTGATGGGAGAGCACGCACACGAAAGACGAGCCACATATGTGTGCGCATGGCGTTTCGGCTACCTTCGTACAGTAAAAGAGTACAGACGTAGAGTAGATATTGTCGTATTGTAGAGACAGGATTCCGTACATGACTGTCAATGTCGTTAGCAGCCGGAAGCAGCCAAAAAATGTATTAGCTTCCATACAAGCGAAAAGACGATTGATTATTGCGACGCTTCTCTCTGCTAATGATACCGATTATCATCGATAACCATATACAAAATATATCAAGAATTAAATCAGAAAATAAGTGAGCTCCAAAGATCCGTCTCACTTAATTTGCGATTTAATCATATTATTTAATTATGATGGATACTTTTTAAACTTTGGAATTTTTCCAATTCTTTTAATCGTTCTTCTCTTATTCTTCTCACTGTTCGAATTAATTGCTGGGAAGATGAGAAAAAAAAATTATTTGAAATATTAAATATGATTTGTATAATAAGCTATTATTATATTAATAAGCAATTAGAAATAAAAACATTTTTCCTTTTGTATGTTTTCTTAATCTTCTAATATTTTCGTTTAATATTGGATTGGGGAAAAACTTTCTTCGTATTTTAATGCAAAAGTGAAACAACTTTTTTTCATATTTTAAATGAAGTTTATTAAATCAAATATGTGCCGTTTTGATCGACTATTTTCTGCCATTTTTGAGATAAAAATACAATCCCGTCACTGTAGAATTTCTACGATTTCTGGAGGAAGCGTCCCATTTGCCCACGTTGCGATTGACCACAGCCACTCACAGCAGCCAGTGCCTTTCAGAGGCTTTCCATTGTTCAAGTGTTGTGAGTGACTGGTAGGCAATCGCAACGTGGCCAAACGGGCGCCACTCTTTCTGAGCGAAAAACTGCAACAAATACTTTTTACAGGCCTCTTTTAAAGTCAACTTTACATCATTAAAAGAGTTCTGAAGGACTCTGTTAGCAGCGTTCCAGTAATACGGACGGGTAATTCTTGGGTAATCGTGGATATTCCACGAAATAGAGTTATCTGATTCTGCTTCAGACTTATTACAGTAAAATTGGTCTACACTATCGTTCGCTTAGATCCATATTAATCTTGAAGAGAACCTACATTTGTGGGAAAAGATTTCTTTGCAACGAACGAATAAGAACGTTGCAATATAGGACGGCCATTTTGGCCATACAAAGGCCTTTGTCCTGAGAATACAATTGTGTGACCTACAAACCAGATAATTTGGCTAAACGACTACGCATGATCCTCATGTTTGGATGGAGAAATCATATCGATCATAATATCCATTATCATAAATCTCATGATTGGTTGGGACCTTAAGAAAGGATGAGTTCCCTAATTAGTACGTCTTTCTCAACTATAACTTATATAAGTATTTAATATGATTGCATCATTTTTCATTACTTTATTTAACGATAATTGTTTACCTTTATAATACTCATAGTTCAAACTCAGAAATCACAAATTCTTGAATTACACGTTCCGAATGGTGAAAATTTTTAATCAATCGATTAAATTTGAAGATATTCAAAGTCTACATTTAGTAAATTTAGCCTTGTTTGACTTTATTTGATGGTTACTTATATTAACTCTACTTAACTATACCAAAAACAATCTATTCGTTCTTTTATAAAAGTAATGTTCATTTGGATAAATAAAATTGGATTTATTTAAATTAAGATTTATAGAGAGATATAAGCTGTACCTACAGATACATGTTTTGTTGTCCAAACTTAAATCGATTTACAACTTTAACAAGGACTATTTGTCAATTCAATTTCATTTGTCACGAACGCTTGCTTTCTCTAAAGTCGATTAAAACGAATCTTCCAGCTTGATCTCGGTTGGATTATTAACTACGCTTAAAGCTGTTGATCTCTATTCAAGCCAATCTTATATTTTGGTCATGTTAACATAATAAACTTTATGTATGTCTTTTTTCGGTTTAAATATTGGATAAATTTTGCATTGTGGATGGTAGGATTTGATGTTGACAAAACTATAATTATATATCAGCTAATTGTTATTATATCACAACTTACGGTTCATATATAAATTGTGGCGGACTGCCGTCCCCACAATCGCCGTTGAAACTTGCTATACGACTCACATAAACAATAATAACACACAAGGTGGCCGTAGTACAGAGGATAAAGCGCTAGACTACAAATTGAAGGATCCAGATTCGATTCCACCTCATCGCGCCACAATATTTTTCGCTCACAATGGCATAGCAAAGGCATAGCAAGTCAACGACCTTCCCGGAAGAAAACACACTCCAATCGGGAACTGTTCACCAAGGGCTGTAACAGCCACAATGAATCTACCCAGAAGACGAAGCTCCGGTCTACGCAGTAAGGGACAATTCATCCCTACACTGACGACCGGCTATGAACGAATACTCTAGAAACGCGGGCGACAATAGGAGGATCCTGAAGATCCCCAAATAAATAATTTATATGTTTTTGTAATTGTATACTTGATTTTAATGGTATTTCGTTTTTTAGTTTACTGATGATTTTCTATTATATTCGATATGTTTTCATCTGAACTTTAATGAACAAAACCCATATTAAGCAAACTCAAGTGGTAAATATTATATACCTGGTCAATGGGCTATCCAATAATTAATATAAACTTTTCTCTAATTCTATATTGAATAACTCTCACGAAAATATTAATACATGTGTTATTGTTTTGTAATGCATTCATATATTTGTTTCCTCGTTTTCTTAAGAAATATCATTCCTTTTTCAAATAGGGTAATAAGTATATCTTCCCTCAAATTTTTACAATTAGTTTAATGATAGAGATAGGTTAATAGATTAAGATCTAATTAGATTATTTATCGTTTTGATTTCATTATATCGAGATTTAATTTTGTTTTGTGTGATAAGAGGGAAATGGAATGAAGATCTCTATATGGATATAAATATGGTTAAGTCCTAATATAATGGATCATTTTCATTCACGGAGCATTCTGATTCGCCAAGTAGGATCTGACTTTGATCAATTAAATTAATAACTATTAGTAAAAGTTAAAGCTGTGATTAACAAATTAAAATTACTTATTACATTTTCCTTTTATTGTTGTCTTATTTGACGTCAATAATTATGTAAATCTGTTCAATCTACAAGACGAGCTATTTTTGTTAAAGTATAAGTATCCGATTGTATAACCAAAATTTTTGACAAAAAACAAATCCTCCTCAATATCGATCCTCTTTGAAATATCGAAACTAGTCCCTAAAGAAGGTAATCTCATAGATATTATTAGCCCGAATTGTTCAAATTCATTTCGAATATCTGTCAAATATCGATCGATTATAAGATATATGATTCTCTAGAGGTGACTCGTATAAACAGTCACTGTAAATACAAACAAAACTCTCCTACAAAAACTTACGGTATCCCCGATTGGTATATCCTCAACTGAGTTAAGTTTCCACATTTATCATGAATAATGGTCAGTTTACTTTTGATGACTGGTCTAATCTATTTAAATCTATCTGCATAAATTAAACTTAGTAGCTTTCCTTGTTGCGGTACGTAAATATTCCTTTAAAAGTCTTTAAGGGGAAATCCTTATCGTGTTTTGCTTCTCTGTAATCTGGTGCTGCAATCAGTACTATATAAATTCTACAAAAACATAGGCATTCGATAAACATTGAAATATTTCCAGATAGATTTGCGTTATGCTTTTAATAGAATCAGAAGTCGAATTCATATGACAACATTTTCTTCTGTACAGTGCTTCTAAAGAGATTGTTCAGAGTTTTAGAAATATCTTATTATTTAGTTAAAAGTATGATAAATCATTATTAGTGTTAATACTTATGAGTCTTACGGCGTCATAATAATAAGCTTTGTTTCATTACTAACGTTCAAATCACATACCTCCAATTACACATATAATTAATATGAAGAAAATTTTTAATATGAAGAAAAAAATTAACAGGAAAAAGAATAGATCATTGGAGGAAGGTAATGAACATGCGTCTCCTAAGAGCAATATATTGGGCAATTCCCCCAAAAGAAGTAAACGAGATCACAAAACAGTGGAAACTAGGACTCACCAAAGAGTCGTAGATCCAAATCAGAAAATATTAACGTTGATAATATCGCCGATCAAATAATTATTGAATCAAATGCTCCCTCCTTGTCTTTTAATGAAACTCCTTATAATAGGCTCGAATATATCAATTCTCAAAAGAATAATAGATACTCTTCTTCTAATTGTCCCCCTTACTTGATGCATGTTGAATCAACCGATGGAAACATTGGAAACTTCATCCCATAAGTCTAGATAAAGCCTTAGCGGAGTTATTCCCGTCTATCACTATATTAAAAGAAGAGGTAGAAACTTGATCGTCATCAATTTCAAGTTCAGCTTTGATGCGAATCAATTCATTCAATCTAACATTTTACCTAGTAACTGGACGCTTACATTCTCAATTACAATTACTATTTAGATCTGGCATAGTAAGAGGAATGGACCTCTCTTTGTCCCTGGAAGAGATACACAAAGGGATTAAATTGATCTCGAGATTAAAATTCAGAGATAAAAACAACAATAACGAGTTAAGGGACTCGTTCTCTATCAAAATAAAATTTTTATCAAATTTCCTCCCGGAATTTATATCAATATAGCGTCAGATCCAGGGTTAGACCCTATATAAATAGAGTACGCAAATGCTTCAACTGTTCGAAATGGGGGCACTCCTTTGCCTTCTGCAAGGGAACCTCAGTATGCTCTGGTGGTGGGACAATCACACGATACTGATTTATACTCTAATGTAAATTTTACATGTCCAGACTGTAATGAAAACCATCCTCCTTTAGATTATAACTGTTCTATTTTTCAAAAATATAAAATAGTTAATTACATCATGGCATATTATGATATCAATCAATATATGCAAAAAAATTGGTTAAAATCAGAAATATTACTAGTTGTGAACAAGTAGAAACAAGTTTTAGATTTTTGGCTTATTTAGCATGGAACAATGATGATTACTCCCAGAAGGATAGAGAGGGAAACAGGCCATTAGCCCTTTCTTCTTCATCTATTAATATAAGTAAAAACTCCAGACGCAAACGCGGGCTATATAGAGGTAGCAGTGCGTCAATGTCCGATTCAAGTCAATTGATTACAGGTAATGAATTGGATATGACTCTAATTCCATCTACATGTGGTAATAATATTAATGACTTAATGGTTAATCCAAATAATTCTTCGAACGATTCGTCTTTAAGAATTGTGTGAATCTTCCTAACAATGACATCATGGCTTCTTGTAACAATAATATTAATATTGAGCAGGTTTTTCCTGCTCTAGGAGTTATAATTAGAGACTTTGATTTATATAAATGTAATAAAACCTTGAAGGAAAGAGAATCCGCCCTATTAGATTATGTTAAACTACTATTCCGTAAATTCAATTAAGAAATGTTTAACTTCTTAACTGACTCACACAGGTCTCTGTTTCTAGCTCTCGATTTCAGGAATTGTAGACGATTAATCGGAAAAATGGCTGAAATTTCAGCGCTGATCCAAAAATTTGATGTAATCTGTTTACAAGAGATCTGGTTGAATCAGTCGAACAAAATTTCGTTCAAAAACTATAATATACATAATATATAGATGTGATAGAAACGATCCAAGGAATGGTGGGGGCTCTATGATCATTTGTAATTCTAATTTGAATCCTTCATTTCATAAGGTAGATTTATCAGAATTTCCTAAATGTGACATTATTATGATATCTTTAGTCAGTCTCTTTTTACAAACTTCCGGACATTAAATTTAAAGTAAACCATTGGCGTGAACTCTTTGGTACAATCGAATTAATTGCTATATCTTCACAAATTTTTATTCTCGGAGATTTTAATACTCAGAATATAGCTTGGGGATCTACAATGAGTAATTCATCTGGAAATACTTTATGCAAATTCTTGTTGAAAACTTCCTTTTACTTTTTGAACAATGACGTGGGAACTCGAATCTCAGCAACCAATCATATTAGTGCACCTGATTTATCTGAGTTTCCATTACTAATTCAAAATATTTAAGTCAGTTGGTCCATAGAGGAAGATCCTAGGGGGAGCGATTATTTACCTCAATCTTATTGTATCCGGGAAACATAAGGCCCATTTTGATAAAAAATATTTTTTAGAACTTCACATCTCCCATCTGGGAATCTTTTTGGGAAATTTTGATAAGAAACTATTTGCTGAGATAGTCCAGAAAAGACTAAATGACTCACCTATCGATTTGGAGGGACCCACTTAATACATGATATGAGCCAATTATGAAATCTACCCTACAAACCGGAGCTACAGTGTATGATGGTAAGGGTTATAAAAAATACTATTCAAAAAATACTATTAACGTAGTGTCTCATAACAAGTCTATGAAATCCTTTAATAGTAAATATAGCTCCTGGTGGGATAAGGAGTGTTCAGATCTTATCTACAAAAGAAAGACAAGCTACAAAAAATTTGTTAATCCCTCGAGAAATAACTTGCTTGAGTATAAATCCATTTCACAATTCACTAGAAAAGAACTGAACAAAAAGAAAAGAAGTAACTTCAAGAACTTTATCAATAGTTTAAATCTTTACAACGGTCCAACCAAATTTTGGAATACGATAAAATCTTTCAAAAATTCACATTACTTTATCGATCCTAATCCTATATCCGTAATTAGTAAACAATCATCTATCGACAAGTTCATTTTTAATTTGGCTGAAGCTACTTCTTATATGGCTGAATGTACTCTTGGAAAATATCCCTCATTTTTTAACTTTAAATTTAATTTATTAGAGTTAAAAGAAATGATTAATTCCTTAAGTAGGAATAGTTCACCTGAACCTGATATGATAAACAATTATTTGCTGAAACTCATTCCTGATTTGGGATTAATCAGCCTTTTAGAGATATTTGAACTTATATTGAAGAGTAAATTTTACCCAAAATTCTGGAAAAAATTCATAATAATCTTACTACAAAAACCCTCTAGGGTCGATTTCAGACTAATAACTCTTGCTTCATGCATCTTAAAGGTTTTGGAAAGATTAGTGAAGAGAAGACTGGAAAAGTATGTGGAAATAGACTACCTGATCCCGGAATCTCAATATGGCTTCAGGAAGGGAAAATCTTGTGACGAATGTTTAGCCATACTAAACCTGGAAATCTACAATTCCTTCATCAAGGGTGAATACGTAGGGGCCATTTTCTTTGATATCAAACCTGCTTATGACGTTTATCCTCCAATTCTATTTAATATAATAAACGACTTGAAAACTTGAAAGAACTCCTAGACTTTAGGATTGTAGATATATATGAATCGGGTAAATACCAGGGAACGAGAACCTATTCAAGGATTTATACAGGGCTCGGTTCTAAGCCTGCTGTTGTTTAACCTTTACGTCAAGGACATTTTGAGTATCCCTTTCAACTGCAAAGTTATTCAGTTCGCTGACGACATAGTCATCTTTTGCCAAGATAAGTTTTTGGATAGAATTTATTCAATTCTGGGTGAGGCTTTCAACCGAATGAACTCCTTGCTTTTGTCCGTTAACTAGAACTGTCTGTTTTCAAATCTCAATTCATCATTTTTAACAGAAAAAGAAATAAAACCCTTCCCGACCATTTGGGGGTTTTGGGAGGAACAATTAACAGAACGAACGTAGTAAAATATCTGGGTATCAAGTTGGATACCGGTCTAAGATGATGAGACCATATTAATTACCTTAAGACAAAAGTATCTAAATATTTGAACATTCTGAAGTAGTTGATAGGTAGAAGCTGGGGAATAGACCCTTTACAAGCTGTCTATTTTATAAATGCCACAATACTAGCTCAACTATCATGGGGAATAATGTGGTATGTAAACGCAGCCAATAACAACTTAAAAATAATAGAAAGCATATTAATATCTAATATTAATATAAATTTATTCTTGGCTTACATAGGAATTCAGCAAATAAAGTTTGTTGGTCTTTTCTGGGAATACCAACATTTAGAATGATAATCACGAAAATCTGTGACAAATTCATTTGTAAATCCTACCAGATGTGCAAGGGTACAATAATTAATAAAATCAAATTCATTAATGGAAAAATCGCAACCAAAAAAGTAGCTCCTAGGAATGTTCCTTTCATGGTCCTTATGGCTAGCGATTGAATGTAAATTAAAATATTTGTATAAATTCAAAACCCATCCTTTATTTGTGTATCCATTTAAAGAAAAAATTGTAGATATTGGATTGAATCTGACATCGGGATGGACGGCTAGGAATAGCGGCGACAATACATACAATAATCTGATATACATATAAATAAATTGATCTCTGAAAAGAGATGGTCTCCTGATGAGATAGACGGATGGTTCTAGATTGGGGGAGGGTATGGTAGGTCTAGTGGGATGTGCCATATTCTCTCCCAAATTAAATATCTCATACAAATTCAAATTTAACGATATGACTAGCTTCTATATAGCTGAAGTGTTTGCTATAGATAAAGCCTTAGATTTGATGATTCTACAGAAATGGCCACAAACTAACATATGTACGGATTCTTTGAGTCTCCTTCAATCCTTGGAAAATTCCCAATTGGCTTTATTTCCTGTAGCATTAAATAAATTAAACCATGTGGTAGCTGACCTTATTTACAAAGTTAATAAAATAAATTGCTACAATCATAAAGTAAGATTTTCTTGGTGTCCAGCACATGTAGGAGTTAAACATAATGAAAGGATAGATTTACTAGCCAAAGAAGCGGTCATTGGTGGAGAGTTATAAAACAATAATCTAACTATTAGAGAAATAATTACTAGTCTCAAATCGGACTATGAATATATAAACAACCAAGTTTTGTTAAATGTCAAATGTTAAATAAACCGACAATTTAATGAGTGGTTATTACTTAAATAAATTTAAGGAGATAAAATTCAAATTCCTAAAAAAAATAACTTCAAACAAAAGAGATTGTGAAAGTTTGAATAGATTAATTACAGAGGTTATTCATACACAAGATCATTTTTGTATAAGATGAGACTGGTAAAATCTCCATTATATAAATGTGACAAAGATATTCAAGATGTTTTCTGTGCTTATCTAATTCTTGCCTTTGAAAGAAATAATATGTAAAGAAATCTTAGATCTCTAAAATTGTTAGACCCATTTTCAGTCGAATATTTAGTAGGTAACATTAACAAAAAAATTGCTGCAATCATATTAAAATACATTAAAATGATTTAAAATTTAAACTTAAGAACAATTTAAAATTAGAACTATTTATGTAAGATATTGATAATGTAACGTTGTACTAGTTGTAAAGGGAACTCCTTCTCTTAGGAATTGGGATCCCCAATGAACAAAGTTGGTACACCTGCCGAGGACGTAACAGAAGCATAAGAAATATTAATAAGTCTTCAAGATACTACGGACCGGACTTCTGGCCAGATGAAGTCCGGTTCGACACTCATGAAAGCATGGTATATTAATCGAATTATTCGATTGGAAATCCACGGGCCAGTGAAGAAGAAAAAGAGTTTTGAAGAGATCGAAACAAATGATAATCTGATGCAAGGATTATAAGGTGGATGCATCAAAACTTCCTAACCAAGTTCTCTCAATTTTGGACGGGTTGCTAAAGATGTGTGAGGCATTGTTGGGAAGACGCCTTTTCTATTGATCAATTCTGGTCGCTTTCTCTTACTTGGCGTAATCTTTCCAATTGTTGACAGTAGAGGTTAAAATCAATCGTTTGACCGATAGTAGTTCGTAGTGAACGATTCCTTTCCAATCCCACCACACACACATACACAGCATCACTTTTCTTGGCGTCACTCCTAGCTTTGCCACCATTTGCGACTTCACCTTGCTTCGACTACAATCTTTTTCGTACATTATTGTCTTACGTGATTCATTTTTCATCGTCCATATGAGCCCATAATGAGCCGTTTCAAAAATGATTCGATTTCATTCTGTTTTAGCAATGATTCGCAGATGGAGATTCGAGCCACTAAATTTTTCACTATTAAATCATATAGAACTCAAACATCGAGTTTTTTTGTCCAGCTTTCTCCAAATGATTCAAAACTGTTTTAGTCGATGTTTAGTTCCTTATCATCCGATATCATGACTACTAATGTGCCGGTCTTGCTCAACTTTTTCCATGATTTTATCGACTTTTTCATTGATTGGTCGTTCAGAGCGAGATGCATCTTTGACATCAAAATTTCCAAATTGAAAATGCTTGAACCAGCTTTGTGCTACACGTATTGATACTGCACGTCCATAAACATCAATTTTTTTAGCAGCCTGAGTCGTATCCTTCCTTTTTTTGTAATAAAATTTCAACATATATCAAATTTCTTCTTTATTTCCACTCATTTTCAAGGCGCAATAACTTTTAATTGAATAAACAAATATTACAACTTTCTTTTTTATTACTCTATAATATGTCACCTTTCAAATGCCCGCAAATATTGCCAGATCCAATTAATATTACTAAAGTTATGTGATCCTAAAGTCATCTACCGCGAGAATACGAAGAAACTTTTTCTCCAACATTTCTCCAATATTTTCAATTTTATGGTTTACTTGGTTCTCGAATATTTATGTACTAAACTTTTTATCAATTTTTTGTAAATACAGCTAACGTAATATTATAAAGTAATATTTTCTAGTTTAATAATTTAATTTAATTTAATAATTTTTTTAGTTTATGTTCGTTTCATATATTCATAGATGTATAGAAATTAATTGTGAGTGTTAAGCATACTATTTGCATTGTATATTGCATTAAATTTTTTAATTTTTTTACTAATATAAATTTTGCATACAAGAGATATAAATTTTGATGCTATTATATATGACGCTATTATATATGAATATTATATATAAAATACATCATACATGTGTAGCATGGTCGTGTCAAGTCGGACGAAGCAAATCGAGCGATTGAATGTGATTGATTGCACTTATAAGTAAGAAAGAACCGATTATAGCCCAGTCAAATTAAAATTTAAAAAGGAAACAATTGTTGAAAAGCTGCATTTTTTTATATAAACTTATAATGACATACTTTTTAACATATTAAAAATCCCCATGTCTGAAAACATGGCCAGCTGCGCTATGTTGACAAAATGGCGGACAAAATCGGTTTTTTGCTAAAAAAAAAAAAACCATTTTTTAGGAAACTAATTTTCTAAAAAATGGTTTATTGTTTATTTATGCACGCAAACTGACCGATATACAGACGTATGAAAGCAGCAGTTCTTTTTTTTTTAATTTTTACCCTTATTTTGGTCGATAATAATTTCAAAAAAAGTGTATTTGCAAAAATTTAAAATCAACATACATTTCTGAACTCATAATATATATTTGTTTTTATTTGCTACTCGAATCAGATTTTTAGGACAGATAGTACTCGTGTATTCTTCCTATAAAATCCTGTTTCCTTTCCATATATAAGTCATATATAAGATATTTCCGATATATTAGCGAAGGAAATGTCTCATTCTCATAATGTCCACAAATTAAGATATATCTTTAAAAAATGATATCTCCGGAATTATCAATCGCACGATATTCAATAAAGATTTTGCAGAAAACTGAACATTATTTTGATTTTGTTCTATATATTTTGTACGTAGGAATAGCCAAATTTGTGATTCACAAAAATATATTCACAAAAAATGCGCGGAAAAAGAACAAATTTAACGTTCAAAATTAATGAAAATAAGAGAACTTTGAAAAAATCTATCTTCGGAACTACTGATTGTACAAGTTCATTAAAAAACCAAACTGCGGGGAATTTTGTCACTTTTATTTTTTATCTAAACGTTAATTTCCGTACAATGAATAGTTTCTGAAATATTGGCAAAAAACCGATTTTGTTTGTCATTTCTTTTATCATAGCGTAGCCAACCATGCTCCCGGACATGGGGATCTTTCAGTATGTTAAAAAGTACGTTACAAGCTTATATACAAAATTTATCTTTTCAGCAATTATTTTGCTAAAAATTGTCTAATTTGACTGGGCTATTACGTCAATGTTCAATCGCTCAACGAGCAGGCTGACTGCCTTACCGACTTAAACTTATGATAAAATGAGATTCGAAGACTCTCGGAAATGCTCTTTCTATCTGTGCGATAAGTTTATCACACAGATAGACGGATAGTCTTTGTGTGCGTAAGTGGAGGGAAAGAATCACGAGCGTGCGCGGACTCCAAATCGCACCTTTGCTCGGGAGCTGCCAGATTGTGGGACGAGGGACCCCCTTACCATTTAACGCGGACTCTACCACTACATGCCGCCTGCACATGTAGTGGTAGATCCCGCGTCAGATGGTACGGGATCCCACGATCTGATAGCTTTGCTAGGGCTGTCAACAATCTTCGTACGGCGCGAGGGAGTAGGAAAGAAAATAGAACGTCTGTACTCTTCTACTGTACAAAAGTAGCCAAAACGTGCGCACACGTGGCTCGCCTTTCGTGTGCGTACTCACTATCATCTATTGCTCGATGTTGCGCTCACTTCTGATAACACTGCGCAAGAGGCGCTAGGCGCAGCGAGGGTACGGTTCACTTAGAGATACCTATACCAGAATCTGGACACGAGCGATTGTGGCAAAATGCTATGAGAGAGAAAGATATTAATCTCCATTTATTCATTCTAACCTTAATGACTGCGTTCGGGCAAACGCTATTAGCGGTGAAATCTATAGTGCACCATATGTGTACTATAGATTTTCAGCGCTAATACCGTCTGCTCGAACGCAGCCAATGTAATGTGTATATTCGTATATTTTTTCAAGTAGAAGCTGTTGGTAACGTCAAAAATATTAATATTAAAAATAAAAACATTAATTAAATATTTTTATAATATAAAAATATTCTAAAAAGTTTATGTATACATTTCTCCTATCTGAATTTATAAGGTTATCGAAGTTTGAATTGGAGCGGGAGTTGCCACAAACGACGGACCAATCAAAAGTTGTCACTCTCGTGTCCAGACTCTGGTACAGGGTCTCTAGGTTGACTTTACGATACAAATATGTCGAAGTGCTCTTTGATTGGTCAATTTGTAAAATTCTTTCTTCTGATTGGTTAATCAAATGCTTCGAAGCATTTGTAGCATCAAATGGACAGTAGCCCAAGTCTTGGGCCCCAGGATTGGCAGTGACGCATATATCAAGAGTGAGTGAGCGAGAGAGTGAGAAAGCGAGCGAGAAAGCGAGATAGTGCATTGCTCTTTTCTGCGCGTGCGATTGGTAGTCGACATTGTTGAGTTTCGCGGCGAGTTTCACAATTTGTTATCGTTTCAGAATGATTGACAATAGAGTCAATAGTCAATAGAGACGATAGAGTTTAATAGTCTTCAGATGAATGAGTTCAGTGAAAAAGAACAGTAGCTAAAATAATTATTATATTACTAAAAACAAAGTTAGTATACGAGAAAATTAGCTCAATCAACACCGAGCATCAGTTTTATTACGTTTGTATTAAAATTTCGTGCTCAATAATAAACATAATATAACACATGTTTTACATTTATCAATAGAATACAGATATTGTTACTCTCTATGTATTATTCTCTTTGTGAAGATACAAAATATTGATTAATGTAAAGTCCAACATTCAAAACTCAACTATTTTTAATTTGTATACAATAAAAATTATATGTTGTAAAAAATATATTTATTGTTTATAAAAATACTATTTATACAAATTATATTGCAAAAATATATTTACTGTTTATTTTTTGCAACATAATAAGTTACAAAATGTATCATTATAAAATTACTTTTTTAAAAAAAGTAAAAAAGATGTCAAGTGTACGTGTTCTACAAAGAAAAAATTATTGTATCAAATTCTTTCTATTTCAACCTAAGTGACAATAGTTTTAATTTTCCTTGAAAAAATGATATTACAAAATTGCGTTATCTAGCTCAATCCTTTATTTTTTTTAAATTAAGGATAATACCACTTAGGTTTATTTACTTGAGTGAGCTAGTTTCCTTTTACACTAACTTTGTTTTGAGTAATAAAATAATTACTTTAACCATCCTTTTACTGAACTCATAGAATCTCTTTATCTGAAGACTCTGTTAACTCTATTGTCTATTTTAAATTTTACATACCAAAGCATACATATTAAATTTCGATAAGTAACTGATGCCACAAATCACTGTAAGAAAAAAAAGGTATTAAATTATGTATGGATTAGATCCAATCCTTTTTTTCTAATATATTTGCAATCATATTCCTAAAAAATAAGTCATTTTCATAATAACAATTAAGTTATCAATAGAAAGTAAACTGATTTATGAAGCGTAAAATAAAAAAAATCACTAATATAAATTTATATTAATTATAAAATAAAACAATATAAATAATGAATTCATCAAATGTCATTCAGTACAAACACAAAACATTTGTGACATTAAAAACAAACTAACTGTATTTAGCAGAAAAAGCAAGTTACAATTAGTAAGCGCTTTGCGTTGATCGACTTATATTTTTAGATTTAAATCAAGGCTGGAAAAAATCATGATTTAAAAAAAATATCAAAAAAATCGAATTTTTTAAATTTAAATTGGATTTTTTTAAATTTAAATTAGATTTATTGTTCGAATTAATTATTTTTAGTAGTAAGAAAATAATTAAATTTTATTGCAAAATAATAAACGTGTTGTTTTTTTTTTACTAAGCTTACTAAACTTTAATTTATTGTAAATAATCAGTGATTTCAAACACTATAGGATTCAAAATAGTCAAGTCGTTGAGAAAATCATTAATTTTAAATTAATTTTTATCAATAACTCTTATGAATAAAATAAAACTTATTTTTTAATGAATATATTTGAATACTTAAATTTGTATGCGTAATTTTTTATTCACGAAGATGAACGCATACACTTAAATATAAAAACTAACTTAGCTGTTTTTTTATTTCCTAACGCATTTCTAAGTTTTAAAAAACAAAAACCGAAAAAAGAAGCAATGAAGTCGCAGTACATAACAATCTCGGAGACACCAATATATAATTATATACAAAATATGTCCACATATGTTCATATATATCCTACTTTCTTTTGTAAAATTACTGCACAGCACAGCCAGTATTGGGCACGATTAAATCATAATGAAAATTAACAATTAAAATTTTAATCAAATTAGCGATTTAAATCACTGATTTTAATCAATTGATTTAAATCATTCCAACCCTGATTTAAATTGAAACTATTCTTTTAGATCTAAAAAATATAATCCAATCAGCGAAAAGCTTTTATTAAGCTGCTTTTTCTGCTAAATGCAATCAATGTTTTATAAAAAAAATATTTATTAATATCATATTTACTTGCCTAGATTTTTCTTCCTTGGCTTGTGCTTTCATTTGTTGAACTTCCATGGAATCCGGTTTGCGTCTCCTCATAAATAGATCGTGATTGCCAATACACAGATCTAGGATCTTAACAAATAATACATGAGCAGCTGTGTCACTATTATGTTCGTTCAACTTTATAGCTATCAAGCCCCTCACCCAGCTGCCAACATCTGACTGTTTCTTTACCAATTTGTTCATGCGAGTTTTCTGCGAGAAGAACATGAAGTTTGGTGATGTTTTCTCCACAGGCTTGATTATGAACTTCTTGTCGTCAAAACTAATATGACGAATTTCCGACCATGTAAACGTAGTCTTCGGTGCCAGTTTATTTTCCTTTTCATAAATATTCAATCCCAATGCCGTCACTCCGAGCCAAAGATCTGTTTCCTTCTTATTCTATAATACAAAACAAGAAAACTTGTATTAATTTTTTACTTAAGATATTAAAATTTTAAGATTGCATTTTCTTTTTATTATAAATAATGTACATTTATTCAGACAAAAAATATATGTTTATGTATATTTTCTATATACCTACACTAATAGGAAAATAATTAACACCATACATATCAAGATCTTGAGCAATCTTAAGATATTCCATTTCTGCTTCATCTCGAGACATGCCACGATGATCAGCGTACCAAATTTTTATCCTATCTTCCCACATTTCTGGAGTCATTTGATATTGATCTATAACTCTCTGTGGAAGCAAGTCCTCACTAGCAAGCATTCCAGGACGATATGAAACTTCATCATAATCACCATACTGTAATTAAAATAGAAATTTTTAATATTTTTTCTATTATATACATAATTATTAATTTTTGTAAAAAACTAACTTTTTGATATAACTTTTGATATATTTAAAAATCAGCACATGCACGTGCACATATGCACACAATATATAGAAGTGGATCGAGTCCAAGATCTATTTATTTTAAAAATAGAATTCTAATAGGCATTTTACAATGTATTTAGATTTGATCTACTTTTTATCTAAGCAATTGACATTGTCATCCAAAATGTGTAACTTGATGATAATAGTCGTATTCTGATATACATTGCTGGTACTGAAAATTTATATGTAATGTCAACTATAAATTTTCAGTATATTGGCAGTATATCGGAACATAGCCAGAATTAGATGTTTCTAATATGTTTATATTTCTAATATGTTTCAAATTTTTAGAATGTACTCTTTTAATAGAAATTATATATTCACATTACATATTATATATTCATATTAAGGTTCTAGTCTAAGGGTCACTCACTATGGATATTTAGATCGATGATGTCAAAAGTGAGAGAAAGAAAACACATGATGAAAATTCTTACAAAATATATGAACCATATGGAGTATCTCGTACCTCATGTTACTCTTAATCACAAGTATACTAATTTAATATGACAATAATTCTGATTGTTATAACATCAACTGCAATATAAGCACATTCTTGTCCCTTAGATATAAAAATAAAAAAAAAATAATAGAAAAAGAATAAACTCTTAATTTTTTTAAGACAAGAAAAAAAAAGATTTTTTTCCATCTAGTTTTACCTAGCGGAAAGTTAAAATAAAAATATTTTTTAATAAAACAATATTTGCATTTGATAGAATACAATTGTAAAATATATCAAATCTCCTTTTATTTTGGAATAAAGTAAAATAATATTTACTTTAATTTGACAGATATCATATAGTTTGTTTCATTTTTTTATTAGGTATTCCAAATCAGTCCAATTCAATTCCAAATCAGTCCAATTCAATTCCAAAAATATGTTAGTTATTGATTACTTAAAGAAAATACATTTTACAAATCTGTTCGATTACAAATGTTATTTTATTGAAAAACATTTTTATTTTAATGTACCTTGAATTTTCATAATGCATTTTCTTGCTTCTGATGTCATCAATGCAGGATGCAATAAGTGAATAAAAGCCTTAATAAGGTGATGTTACATTTGTCACACAACAAATTTTTCAAGTATATAATAGGTCTATTCTTTTAACTAAACTTTTTTTCTCTTCACATTGAAAGAAAAAAAAATAAACTCTGAACTACTGCAGCCAGTTCTACTATAAATAAAATAGTACCCTTAAAATACAAATGTATCCTATCTTACATAAGAATTCAGTATGATATAATTCATAAATGAGATAAATCTATAATTTGTACGTTGTTTTTTTTTATAAAATTATATTTACATATAATAAATTATATTTATAATTATAAATTATATAATATTTAAAATATATTTGATATAAATCATTAGCTTGTTACTTTCAATTATAGTAATGTATTGACATAACACACATGCACACAAACAAAAAGTGAGCAGGTTATATACACATGTATGTAATTTATAAAAACAATACCTTTGCTTGGACAGCATAAGAGGCAAGTAATACCGAAGCCTCAGGTGGGCAATAAATATCCATAGACAATATAGCTTGTTTCACTTGTAAAAAAAACAGATGTTGAGTGACTTCTTGTACGAGTTCTTCAGCTACATCCTCGGGATAAAATTTTGCTAAGAACATGAATGATGTCGTTGGCTGCTGCGAAATGCTTTGATCTTGAACTGCAATTAGTTTAGTATCGTTGCAGCAAATACATACAATTAATTAAAAATATTCAGATTAAGTATAGTTCAACTGATATCTGAATACTGAAGAAACCACAGCAAATTTCAATTACCTTTTTTGTCTAATTTTAACCAAGAAATAAAGCCCTTTGCATCTTCATATTGAAGTCCAAAGTACCATGTTTCTCTCAGTCCTATTGTACGGCACACCAGATCAAACAAGTCTCTTCCCGTCGATCTCCACTGTGCCACAGGAAATTTGTCAGCTTGCGAGACATATCATCAGTGCAACAAAATACATAATAACAATTCGACAAGACCATGACACTTAACCACTAACCTCCAGATTAAATTCGAGTTCTGCATCCAAGGTGCAGACTTTAACGGGAAAGGATTTGCCAGACTTCTTCCTTCGGAACGGTGACATCTTATTCCTCGTTGTATTTATTCAGCATCACGAAATACATGTCGATCGCTATCGTTAAGGCACTCGATCATATGACAGATTAGACTTGGCGCCGCTGTTGAAAAATAATTTGGCGCAGCGTCGACATTTTTTTGGTCGAAACGCAACAAAACTATGCAAATGAAAAAATTCTTACCTGAAATCTCCAATATGCTTTCTCGACATACCTAATCACGAAAGATGAGTGTAATCAATGGGCACGAGCTTGTTTCAAGCTTCTGACATCTTCTCGCGATTTGTTTCTACAATCACACACCGCATACTGCCTGACTCGCTAAATTCGCAAATGTATAATCACATAGGTATTTGAAATTTTTGTAATCATAGTCGACACATGCATGTGTCCGTTTGCGTTCGCGCGAACTAATACGGCGAAATTGTTTAGAATTTTTGCTATTCTCTACAATTCGTTCTCTAGTGCATATAAAGAATCTAAACAACACGCGTGCTAAAAGCTATCCTATAGATGTCTCAAAAGTGACGTCTTTAAAATTTTATCAAAAGATATTTTTTGGAGCTTGTACAGCTATTTACATTATCAGTAAAGGTGCGATTTCACGCAGCGAATAAAAGCTGGCGTTTTACCCCCACTCCATCGCATGCAAGCAGCGTAAAGCCTGTATCAGACTACACATTAGGATTGAGATTGTATTGGAATTTAACCAATCGGAAGAAAGAAAACCAATCTCAAGTTTAGTGAGCTTTGCTTCGATTGGTCAAAATCTAATCCAAACTCAATCTGAATCTGCAGTCTGACACGGGCTTAAAGCCCGTATCAGACTAAAGATTGGGATTGAGATTGGATTGGAATTTAACCAATCAGAAGAAAGAAAACCAATCTCAAGTTTAGTGAACTTTGCTTTGATTGGTCAAAATCCAATCTAATCTCAATCCCAATTTCTAGTCTGATACGGGCTTTACGCTACGGGCTTTAAGCACTGAAATATAATAATACTGGAACGAGCGCGACCCTATGAATAAGTGTGATCCGAGAGAGAGCGTCCAAGGTGGTATCTTTAGCCTTCTCTAAGCTATACTACGCATGTGTGGTAAACGATAGTGGGGATCGTACAGTCTCGTTTTATAAAAGACGGTTACGTGTATCCAATAAACGTTACAAAGAAACTTTTGGCCAGATTGTACTAAAAAGAGACAAAGATACCACTTAAGACCCTCTTTGTCATTTCACGACACTAGCGCCCGCGCTCGTTCCAGTATTATTATATTTCAGTGGCTTTAAGTCCGTATCAGACTAGAGATTGAGATTGAAGTTGAATTGGATTTTGACCAATCAAAGCAAAGTTCACTAAATCTGAAACTAGTTTTCTTTCTTCTGATTGGTTAAATTAAGTCCGTATCAGACTAGAGATTGAGATTGAGATTGGATTGAATTTTGACCAATCAAAGCAAAGTTCACTAAACTTGAGATTGGTTTTCTTCCTTCTGATTGGTTAAATTCCAATCCAAWCTCAATCTCAATCTCTAGTCTGATACGGGCTTTAAAGCCCGTATCAGACTAGAGATTGAGATTGAGATTAAATTGAAATTTGACCAATCAAAGCAAAGTTCACTAAACTTAAGATTGGTCAACACCTAGTGAATTTGCTCACTTTTATAATTTTCACTAAGGGCCACTTTTACCAACGTCGGTTAGATTAACCGACGGTTAATTCCAATGGAATTATCCAATCGCATTTGTCTTTGACCAGAATGAACCAATCACGGTTGA
>JANQDE010000221.1:17076-32604 GCA_037157785.1 Cephalotes varians | reverse complement strand
GTATGATACAGAATCGACCCCCTTATGCCTGTATCAGACTACAGATTGAGATTGAGATTGGACTGGAATTTAACCAATCATAAGAAAGAAAACCAATCTTTACTTTAGTGGACTTTGCTTTGATTGGTTAAAATCCAATTTAATCTCAATCTCAATCTCTGATACGGACTTTAGTCTGATACAGGCTTAAAGCCCGTATTAGACTAGAGATTGGGATTGAGATTGGATTGGATTTTAACCAATCAAAGCAAAGTTCACTAAACTTGAGATTAGTTTTCTTTGTTCTGATTGGTTAAATTCCAATCTAATTTCAATCTAATTTCAATCTCAATCACTAGTCTGATACAGGCTTTAAAAATTATGCAGTCACTGCTGCAGAGGGTATCATTCTATCTTCATTGTTCATTGGATGTAAACAAAGATAAAATGATACCTTCTGCAGCAGTGACAGCATAAACGAATTCATCCAAAGCTGTTCACTATCGGCTGTATCCTTTTCATGGAGCGAATAAAAGGCGTTTTACTTCCACTTTACTGCAGTTCAAAGCAGCGTTGAAAAGCTGTTAATGTATTTATATCGCAACAAATATAAAAATGGAGCTAGAATATTATAATCAATACATCGAATATGTAGAATATTACAGACATACAGTGGCGATCATAATTAGAAGACGACGCATAGCTGTTGCAATTGTTACAATGTATTTGTTAAAAATATATATGTATATACATAAAAAAAAGTTTTGGATAGCATCGATTTTTGAAAATTGTAATAAACACAGTTTTTTCTTTGCATGGTTCCGAAATTAATATTAGAAGACATACAATTCCGGAATTATTTTTGAATGATTGCAACTCAATTGAAAAAATTATTAGGAATGATCCAAATTGTAGAAGTTAAAAATTTTTAATGATAAAAATAAAAAAATTAAAAATTTAAAAAATTTAAAATAATAAACATGAGTCATTTATTAAAATGCAGAGTTATTAAATTAAAAAAACATATATTTAGCAAAAACTCGCTTTTATTATTGTCATTTTAATGTTTAATTTTTTAATCTTTTTTAATTTTAATCTTATGAACCTTTATTTATTTATCTCATATTATATTAATAATAAATAAATCAATCTAACATAAATAAATAAGAAATAGAGAGCAGCCTAATCTATATAAGTATGTTTATCATATAATATACTAATTTCGTTTGTATTTTTGGACGCTATCAATTTATTAGTACTTTCAGTCATAATTTCTTGTATTTTTTATATTTTATACTTTTTTATTATCTATTTTAATCACTTTTATCACACTTCTATTTTTAAACTTGCTTTCGGCGTTGCTTCGCTTTGGTTGGATTTATCGAACTTTGACCGTTTATTCGCTGGATTTGCTATTTTAGCAAAAATTGATGGGGATAGGGGTAAAACGCCAGCTTTTATTCGCTACGTGAAATTGCACCTTAACATTTGTCGATGGATGGGATACATAGGCTGCGTTCCGATCATAGACTTATAGAGATAGACTGGCCCCTACCGTAAGAAGCAGCGGGAAAGGATCTAAAGGATAGAGCGATGATGTTAGGGATTTCTGTCCTTCTCTTTTTTCTCGTGGTGGGGACTGAAGGGAGGGGTGAAACCGAAGCAAGCATGCGTGTACGAGATTAGGGAAGAGAAAGATGATTCCGTGTTTGGTCTTCTCAGGATACTTCTAGTAGTTCTTTTAAGACGTCGATTGAAAATATTATCAGTGTTGATACTCAATTAGTATTATAAATTCTAATAAAAATGGTACGTTCCTGCTGCATTTACCACAAGCTGTACAAGACAGGTGTTACTTTTCATAAGTACATATTCAATGTACATTTCTTATAAGTTAAAAGAATC
The DNA here is from genome assembly GCA_037157785.1 of Cephalotes varians. NCBI lineage: Eukaryota > Metazoa > Arthropoda > Insecta > Hymenoptera > Formicidae > Cephalotes > Cephalotes varians. The sequence goes on along the minus strand of JANQDE010000221.1, from coordinate 30,720 downwards.
ATGAATGCTTGAAAAATTGTACAGCCAATAAGAACTTGCCAATCAGATATAGATGTGAACCCCCCACCATGGCACCTCTTAGCACGGACTCGCACCACATCCATTTTCGAAGGGACGATTTTATCGGCAACATACGGTACGTAGTACCATACACGCTAAAATGGAACTAGGTGCGCTGGTGTACGGGAATTCTGACGGTCCTACGAAAAAGGCCGGGATGGCCGCTCTCAGGTTTCTCTCTGGTGGTAGTATGAAAGTTCCTTCTCTGTTTACTTTGTTTACTAAAGCCTGATTGGTTATTGTAGCTATGCAGAGCAATATTAACCAATCAGGCTTTAGTAGACAGAAAAGGAACGTTCATACTATTATTTACCTCTCACTTCATGCGTGTCTCTACCCCCCACTACTGCGATCAGCGGTCCAGTTTTGTATGCCGATGGTGGAACGCACTTATAACCTCGAAAAGAGAGGCGTAACGCATGTATTATCCAAGAAAAAACAAAAAAGCTATTAATACTTTTTTAATAAAATCGAACGACGTTTTTAATTGACAGATTCGTTTATTTCAAAAAATTGCGTCAATTGATAAATTTTCATTTAACATTGTGATTTATCATCTAAACTGAATATTAACCTCACACGCACACGCAAAATTAGATACTATGAAGAAGAGGCAATTTGACGAGTTTTTAGGAGGATTTCAATCGCTCCCACATGAAGTGTCCATTATGAACTTTGTTTCTTCACGAGCTCATGAAATTTCTGCAATGACATCTTCAATAGGTATGCTAGGATACTAGCTTTAACTAGTTTAGGTGTTACAAATTAATTATATATTTTTTAAAGTTTTTCTTTAAAAAAAATTAAGAAATTAATAATTTTGGAATTCTAAATTAATGGAAATAAAAAGTTTTTCGTAAATAGTTTTGCCAATGTTAATGAACAAAATTAAAAATTAATTTTTTAGATAATTACATATAATTTATTTTTTAATAGAACCTTAATTTAATTGTTTGAATATTTAATAAAGAATATCACACATAAAATTTCTATGAAAATTATTTCAAAGTTTAAAAAGATCTTTAAAAGGAATTTTAAAAATTTTATGACATCTTATTATATTCAAGAAATATTGATCAAATCAGTATTGAATCAAATTATTTATACAATAAAATGAGTTATATAATTAGAATTTTTAATTTTATAATTAAATACTTTTTATGAATATTATGATGAATAATATGCGTATTTATAAAAATGTCATAGTGATTTTATTCTATCTGGACAAATCTAATCTATCGTTATTGTTATGTTGAATATTGAATTATTGATTGAATTATTCTGTTTTTTAATAGAAAATCCTAAACAAACCAAGTTAATATTTCAAAAGCTTCCTGTATATATGCGTAGACGTGTCATGTCTCATAATGTCAAAAGATTGCCACGTAAGTTGCGAGAGGCACATTTGTCACAAATGGCAAAATCAGGAAATGGCAAAGATTTATCATCAAACAAACGACTATCTCGAAAGTATCGTAGAAGACCACGTAATTTACTTTCCGAATACAGTCACAGACAGCGTGATAAAATCTGGCTAGAAACACATATCTGGCACGCAAAACGTTTTCATATGATTGATAAATGGGGATATAGAATTGCGAGTCATCCAAATGATAAGTGTTTTAGAGCTAATTATCGAGCTGCCGCAAAATATTGTCTTCTACAAGATATTTCTTACTATACTTGCATTGAAATAACAGGAGAAGAAAATTTATTGAAGACAACTTTGAGAACACATTGTAATCCATCGATGTTAACTTTCGCAGCAAAAAAGTATATCAATGGTCATAGAGAAGGTACTTTAATGTTTTTTAAGAAAAATGGTTATCCGAATTTTCCTATTGGTAATGTGGACTTTTTTTGGCAACCAAACAAATCAGACATCCAAACAGAGAGAGACAAGACTATTTGGATCTGGGTACATCCTGCTTTTTATGATGATTTTCTTAGTGAAATTATATCAAGTTTTGAATTTAAGCAGAATGCTGAACAAGATACAGCCGATAGCATCCATAATTTCAACTACATGAACGATGTAGGTTGTAAAATGATCATATTAAGAAATGCATTAAATAGATTTCGGCTTTATGGAACATCGACTTTAAATGTACTAACAAGAGCGTTACAATTACCATTCTTAAATAAGTTAAATCCTTATTCGGATTATACTGTTTTAAAAGATAATAATAGTTTGTTAAATAGTAAAATGATGAACACGAATAAAATATCAGTAGATAACAATATTGTGCAACCTGTAGAGGAAATAGCAATTGATGAGATAAGTGAAGAAGATACTAAGATTTTCAAATATCTGAGTATAGAACTTAATAAAAAGAAATGGTATATTAATTATTATAAAAAACAAGAAAATATGAAAGCTTTCGAGGTACAAGAACAATTATGGCAAATATTGAAGTCTTTAGGATCACCAAATCACTTACCAACAAATATGATTATTGGAGTAACTGTTTTAGATCCACGCTTCTACTTACCTGAGAAGAGAACAAAATATAATACTGAAATAATAGAAACAGTTTCTCGATTGATTCGAGTTGATCAGCCAGTATCTAATTCTAACTGTTCTCCTATTTGGGATACAGAAATACGCCGTGTTGTAAGCAGTTCTTGCATGCCTACAGATATTATTAATAAACTTAGAAGTGAATGTCTTATACCTGGTGTATCAAACGACCATTATTATAATGAGGATATTATGGCAAAGATACCTATACTTCTTATTCAGAAGCCTGGAACTATTACAGGTATGTAGCATGTGTAATTTTTAATAGTATTTTTAATATATGTAAAATGAACCAATTTTAATTTCTTATCATATCCAAATTATTTTGCAAATATTTCATATTTTAGAAAAAAGTTAAATAAAAATTACACAACTTTAAGATGAAAATATATGTGTGATAATTTTTTATTACATGCATTTGTGAGACATCAATGCTGATATATTTTTTTTAAATAAAATTATTTTACAATTTTTTAGATAAAGAATCATAATAATTTTTGAAATATTTCTCATATTTCTAATACATTTTAACATCAATTATGTAATATATTCTAGAATAAAATATTTATTTTTTAATCTTGCTGTAATATTTTTATGCATACAAAATAACGAGCTGAATGTATCAACACAACGCAAATACAATTGTATATATGGAAAATTATATAATTTATATTTATATACTTTTTTAAATGCAATTATACATTTTTCTTTATATCAATCAATTTCATTAGTTTGTATTATTTGTTAAAATCAGGGATCGGGATTGAAAAAATATTTCAGTTAAGATATGGTTATGATTCAATAAAAAATGGAGTAACTGTTTTAGTTTCTTAATCAATGAAGAAAAGGTATCATTTAAATTATGGGTTTTATCAGTTATGATTACGATTCTTTTTTTAATTATTCTTTCCTACATTTTCATTCCAGTAAACAATATAATTTAATTTTTTATTCACCTTATTTTCATCTGTGGATATGTATAAAAGAGAAAAAGAAAACAATAAAAATTATAACTGAGATTAGAACAGCAAAAAATAATAGGACAAAATTATAAAAAATATACATATACATATATATATATATATATATATATATATATATATACATATACAGGGTGTCCCATTTTAAATAATGCATTAAGATTTCTTGTAAACTATGGTAGATACAGAAAAATGTTTCAAACAAAAGTTGTATAGTTTGCAGGGGGACATAAGAAGATATCATTGATTTGACTTTGAATGGCGTCGTTAAGGTCAGATCAAAATTACATCGATTTTTTTTAACGGAATATCGTATTTTTGATTCCAGAATCTAATATCTGACAGCTTTTCAAAACACTATAATGAAGTTCATTTTCATTAAGTACTTTCCGAGTTATGAGACTCGAAAATTAAAAGTCTTCAGCATTAATCGGAAACTCATAATCGGAACTCTAAATTTATTAACGTGCTATTTCAGGATTGTTAATTCTGGCATTTTTTGGCAAAATTATTCATGCTGATTACTTTGTATCAACGGATTCCATGAGAACGAGTGTGCGATCTTGTTCCTTCTTTTTTTCTCGCACATGTTCTAGAACGTGCGTGATACCCGAGCATTACGAAGATAGTGTCTTGTCTTTGTCTCATCGCTAAAAACACGAAATAAACATTCCGATCACGATCATTGGAGCTAGGTCTGTGGTTTCGTACCAATGTCGAATCTTTGTTTGAAAGAACGAATATCACAAGCATGTCAAAAAGTTACTAGAAATTTGTTACTGAGTTTGATTCAGCATTACGTATTATATACATTCGGTTACAACATTGCATTGATGTTCAGGGAAATGTTTTTGGGCATTTATTAAATTCTTAATGCGTTTACTTTTAGTTCATTTTTTATATACATGGTGTGTACATAAAACTAATAGCATAATAAAACACCCCGACGTGAGAGGCAAGGAAAACTCACGTTAATAAAGCACCCCGATGTAAGAGGCAAGGGGACACATTAATAAATTTAGGGTTCCAGTCTTAATGCCGAAGACTCACTTTCGAGTTTCATAACTCGGAAAATACTTAATAAAAATGAAATTCATTATAGTGTTTTGAAAAGCTCTTGCTTTCAGTTATTAGATTCTGGAATAAAAAATATAATCCTATTTAAAAAAATCGACGTGACCTTGATCTTACCTTAACGACGCCATCCAAGGTCAAATCAATGATATTTTCTTATGTCCTCTCTGAACCATACAACTTTTGTTTGAAACATTTTTCCGTATCTACGATAGTTTTCGAGAAATCTTAATGCATTATTTAAAATGGGACATCCTGTATATATGTATGTATGTATGTATGTATGTATGTATGTATGTATGTATGTATGTATATATACATATATATATATATATATATAAATATAAAGAAAAATATTCGAAAGCAACCTTTTTATGTTTTATATTTTTCTTTAATACTTGATGCTTCTTAAGTTCCTTTATTATCAAAATTGAAATTTGGATATTGGTTTTCTTTGTTCATTTTTTGTACTTTTGAAACTACAATTTCGTTTGAATTATTCTATTTTAATAACTTTTTCTCTTTTGTAATTTTTTAAAATATTTATAATTATTATTGATATTTGGTTATCACAGCAAGCGTTTGCAATCGTTCTTGCGACTTGTAGAATGTCTTTAAGTGGACTGCACCTAAAAATTTAGCAGATAAGCAGATTAATGAGCGATCAGTGCAATTCTTTAACATGATTGGTTCTTGCTTTTAGTTCTTTGCTTGGTTTAAATATCCAAATCAATCGTAATAAAGAATCACTTGGCACTCACTAAGTGATTTTTGAACATGTAAGCAGCTATTAACTGTGTTTGGACTCGTAATGAAAAGTCTGCTTTCGTTAAATTTTATGAAGAAAATAATATGGAGATATAAAACATTATAATAACAAATAATTAAAGATGTGCTAAACCGGTCAAAGCTAGATCTTCGTGTTAATGTTTCTTATGTGAAATTATATACATTTCTCAAGTTCACTAAACTATAATAAATTTTCGGTTTTGAAACACAGTCTTAAGGGGATGCCAAAGACCGAACTCCGGCGAGGATCCTGTTTTATCGACCAAATGCACTTATACGATTTACGCGATAAGAACATATCACTATATACTAATACATCAACATTCACGCGCTCGCACATGTAAATCTTCTTAGGGTGCTTTCCATTTGATGACACAAGTCGACACAAGTATCGTTCTGTCTTTGTTATTTATTGAATGTCAAGAAAGATAGATAGAACGATGTTTGGGTCGACTTGTGTCATTAAATGGAAAGCGCCTTTAATCTCTTTTCTCTTATACTAAAGCTTCTAGCCCATTTCTAAAAGCATAGTATTGTTCTTTCATGTAATCCCTAGCTACTTTTTGTATCCGTACAAAGTATAAATCGTTTATATAAAGCAAATGTTGTTACGAGTCGATGCCAGAAGTCGATAAATCTTGTAATTTTTTTTCGTTTTTCATATCCAAATGTAGCTTTACGTCTGCATTATCTCTGTATAATCTATCGAAGCTGAGGCATGTCATAATTATTTCTACATTATTTATGCGTGCACTTATTAGTGCGAGATATGAATTGATTGTGTTTTGCACCAAAGAAATTAACAACATAGTAGTTAGAAAATGATCGCTGATTAGTACAGAGAAAAAAGGCTATACTTTTATGATTTTAGAATATATTCTTCAGAACCTCAAAATCTAATGTGCTTTAATGTAAAATATGTTAATTTCTGTTAATAAAAACTTAATATTATTTAATTTTTACTTATTATGTTTAAAATTACTATTTTAAAAATAAATAGAATAGAAAAGGATCATTTTTGAAGATTTTTCAGTAGCAATGAAAGAACGTCACAATTTAAATACTTATAAAAGCAGAGCTTGTTCGATTTCTGTCGCCATCAGGTTTTATCAGCAGGTTTTGCTTGATTTCTGCTGCCAATCAGCTGTCTTATTATACGAACAGGTTTCGAGAGAATGGAAACAGAATGGGATGCAGTTGATGTCAATCTGCTAACATTTTTTGATCAAATCTGCTGCCAATCTGTCGACATTCTGCTAACATTTTGCTTACTGAGTATTATATATAACAATTATATACGACTTTGGCCAAAAATATTAGGTATATTTTATTAATCATTATTTAATGTTTTAGTTCAAAAATTATTTATAATATTTACTGTAAATTACCTTTGTTTCAAGAATTCTTATGTATTGTATGTATATGTGTAATTAACTTATGTATTAGATGATTGCAAAAGTTCATGCCCGATTCCAATAAATATTCATCAATAAATATCATTAGAAGAGTTCTATAGTAGCACCATTGATTGTTTACGTATTGCACATGAAAAAGTGATATTCAATGATCGTTTGAGCGAAAGACTGTATTCCAAATTTAGGTTATGAAAAAAACTTTTGAAAATGAGCGAAGAAAAGTTGCATTTACAGTATGTGATGCTTATGAGTTTTGAAGTTGAGTTTCTGCAGCTGTTTCTTTGTTTGGCCGATAAATAAAGAATCATTTTTGGATTATTTTTGGATCGATTAGCAATTGACGATAAAATGGATTCCGTACAGCAATGTTCAACGCAAACACATTTGGGAACTAGCAGATGAGCATGCAGAATCCATGGCAAAAGCCAATTTGCATCCTGAGACGGTTGTTTCCAAATTTTCTGTTTGGTAACATTGTAAAGGAATAATTTATTTTGAGCTGCTCCTCGTTGGCCAAACGGTTAATTCAAATACTGTCAATAATTAGTCAATTTAATGATAGCACTCCAATTTTGACCAATTGTAAGGGAGTCATGACAACACAAAATCACACACTGCGAAATCAGACCTTGCGTAAACTAAAGGAATTGAAATGGTATATCGTATCACACCCATCATTCTCCTGATATCGTATGAATCGCATTAAACTATCACTTATTTCGATTATTATCATTGGTTTGATCGATTTAAATGGGAAAAAATTCGCATTTTTGAAATCCATCAAAAATCATTTTTCTTCTTTCTTTAACACAGAACCGAGGTCATTTTATGATCGAGGCATTCGTATGTTACGATATGTGGATTATAAAAAATTGTAGAAAACGACAACGATTACATGATTGATTAATAAAAAAAATTTTACATGCCAAATTATTGCTTTTAATGATAAATCGGGTACTTTTGTATTCACCTAATATAATGCCGGTAATCAATAAGAAACAATACAGAAAAAAAGAATTTTAGATGAAAAAAATATTGGTTCCGAATATTTTTGGCCAAAACTGTGTGCATGCATGTGTGCGTGCACACAGGGTGTTTTCTTTAATTCGAATATTTAGAATATCTCAGTTATTTTTGACGATACTATAAAATATCAAAAGGAAAAATTGTCTCGAAGAGGCAAATATTATGATAAACAAAAAATTTTTTCTCAAGATCATATTTTTTTATATTTTAAAATCATCGCTATTTTTTAAAAAATAGAATTATATGATCTTTTTTTACATATTATAGTTCTTCTAATTATTCTACATATAAAAATTAAAGTAAACTTATCGAAAAATTAATAGTTTTTACTTTATTCTGGCACATTTGGAAACTCAACTATCTCAACTATTTATTTTTTAGTAACTGTATTTTAATACTTTATACATAAAATAATAAGATGACTCAATTGGAAAACATACATTTATTTTAAAAAAGATATATGTAGTTGCATATTGCTAATCGCATTTTTTTTTTAAAGCAATTTATGTCTTTCTTTACACCACTGATTAATCTCAGTCTCTCTCTCTCTCTCACACACACACACACACACACACACACACACACACACACACCGCGCGCGTGCACAAATTTTTGCATTTAGCTTTATAAATATATCGAAATTAAAACTAAACGTTGAAAAAGCTTTTTCTGCGTAGCCTTATGAAATTTTAATTTAATTTTTCTCTTTGATTATGATTTATATTATGATTTATATAAGGTAATTGTGTATGTTGACAGGTTTAGGTTCTGGTATAGATGTTGTTGTACCTGCCAGATGGGCAATGCCATTTTGGCTTGCATTTTTAATGCAATGTGCAAGAGTAGGTGCACTTCAAGAATCAAGATCGATTGCTTTTGAAAGTTTGAATCCAAATACAGCGGATATCAATGATCCTGACAGTCCTGCCTACATGAGAGAGGCGTTGATTATAAAAGAGCAATTGACTAAAAAATATTTCCGTTATCCACCAAATAGAAGAATCAATTTTGTCAAAATTGGAATTCGTAGCCCTTTTTTTTGCGATTGGAAAAATTTGATGAAAAATTGGTCGGGCAACGAAGATTTTTATGTTCTAAGGAATCGTGAACTCTTGCTATTTTTACAAGCAAGTATTTGTCCTGCTAAAAATAAAAATACAAAATTACTTGCTCAAAATATGCAATCCAATTTTCCAGATTTAAATGATTATAAAAATTGCTTGATTCGTGTACAGATATCTTTGATGGGAAAAGGATCGCCGAAAAAATTCGCCATTGTGTGTATGCCGACACTTGAAGATTTGAATAAGTTTCAGAATAATAAGAAATGGCTTGGACCTATAGAAAAATGTCATAATGATCCCAACGAAAAAATTCGTAAAGCATTACGAAAAAATCATTTGATATTATTAAAACGATTAAGACGACAAAGAGTTCGACAGAATCAAACATTGAAAGATAATGCGTTAAAGTTATTGAAAAAATCTACTGTCATGTTAAATGAAAGTAAACGTATAACTATCACATCTCATCACAAAATTATATCTGATCAATCGGTAAAAATGTCCGAATTGTATCTTCCAAAATGTGTAGAAGTTCGCTATTCTTGCGACAGAGAAGTTATGGGATATATAATACTAGGGGACTTTTCATTTAGTCAAGCAAAGGGTATTGGCATGGGATATATTACATTACTCTCATTACTCGAAATAATTAACAAAAAATCTAATATCGTTCTTGTTAGAAATATTCAAACACGACAATATAGATTAGCAGAATTAAATATATTAGGTATTTGATATAATATGTATTGTCATATTTTGTATATATGATGTGTAAAACATACGTGTATATTTTTTGTTTGTGTATTAATTATTAAATCTTTTATGAAATTTTTATTTAAATGTATTATTTACATACCAAGGAAAAAAATTATATACAGGGTGAATTTTAATAAGTGGATCAACGTTTTACCATAGGAGATGAGTTATCGACTGCAACTGTAATCAACTAAACGTTCCACAGATGACAGCTGCTTGGGTGCGTACTGAATGCATAGAGATAGTATAGATAGAGGAGGGAAGGTATTGGTTCGCCTGTAAGTGGAATGGGGACGTTGGTAGAAAGAGAAAGAAGACCGCTACGGTCTTGCATCTCTCTTGCACCTCTTCGCTGATTGGCTGTGGCAGTAGTCGTGCTTGCCCCATACCCCAGCTGAGCAGCGGCGGAAACCAGTTTAACTGAAGCTCCCCTCCATTTGAACCCAAACAAAGAGTGCAACTGAAATACAAGTTAATGCATCCATATGACTATAGCGTCGTAGTCGCGTGGGCTACGACGCACTTGTTTTTCTTTCGAATTCGATTCAATGCTCGGCACTTTTTTTTTGCATAGAATCACGTTATTTAATTTTTAAAGTAGAATTAAAGTAGAATTAAAATAGAATTTGAACAAGTAAGATTTTTCTTTGGACCTTTATATAATAAAAAGCTAAATTGTAAAAATGATTTTGTTTTTTCATAAAATATAATAAATGAAATGGTAAACGTTTTAAAATTTATTGTAAAAATATTTAGTTTACATTATTCACTCGCCTTTAAAAATAGTCATCTTATTATTAAACATGCGAATGCGATGTTTGACATCACATAATTTATCACTTTCGTGCATTAACCTTTTATTTAAATAATTTTGCACGACCAAATAAATTAATTGCCGACGATGGTCATATAATGGCTCTTGTTCTAAATTATGAACTTCATGATGAAACAGAATGAGGTATAATTTGTAATGTTTTGCTAACAATTATAAAATAAATATTTTTTGACATTAAAACATCAGTGTGTTGCCTTATAATTTTTTCAGTACAGTGACATATAGTGTAAACGTCATCCGACGCAAAATGCAAACCTCCTCTGTTTTTTAACAAAGTTAATTTGGAAGGAATCGAAGATGACGACTGCAACATACCTATGCATACAGTGCAATGAACTTTTTTTTTATAGAATAAACCGTAGAACCAGCTACATGTCTGATAATATCATCAGAATACTCTGATTCGACCCAATTACTGTGCTTCTCGTAATCGTGAGCAGATAAACTATAATTGTTGTGCAAATACGTATCAACGGGAAAACTTGTTGGTTTTGCCTTTACATTTGTTGATGGTTTTTTAAAAAATCGATTTGACTCGTTCTTGCTTGGTATTTTCATTCTCTTGGGATTTTTCGTTGGCATTACTAGCATCAGATATCATCAATGTCAAGTCTTGTGGAGTACAATTTGCAATGGCTGGTACTAATACATTCATATTATTAAGCAATAACTTTTTATAAGCCAATCGAAATTGTATACTAGTAGGATTATTCGTAAATCCATTCATGCGTCGAATCAATGCAAAAAACATTTCAACATGATCTTGTGATATTTTGTACGACAAAAAATAATTACAAATTTTTTTTGTTAAGAGATCATAACATAACGCGTACAAATTTTTTAAGCAAATTATAAGGCCCGCGAAACCAGTACGAACTGTAGTAGTTTGTAAAACGCATTTAAGAACACTTTTTGTCGCAGAAATATCATTATCCTTTGTTTTTCTTTTTATCGGCACATATATTTGCAAGCTTGAAATATATTCTACGAATTTGTTTATTTGAATTATTAACGCGGGCAAAGAGTTGACTGTCACAGCTGTCCCTGGCGTTTTGCAAAAAATATTTTTGGTGTTTAAAAGATCGAAGATGTCGTTGAAATTTTTGCAAAATTCAGCTGTTGCTGCGGTTCCTTTGAAATGTGGATGATTAAGTTCTTTTTCGACATAAGTTAACGCTAGTGACGTACTGGAACTCAATACTTGGACCGCAAGAAAAACTTTCATTTTCTCATTGCTAAAATATACATGTCGATTTCTAATTTTGCATGTACAGTGTAAGCCTTCCTCATATTGCAAATCGTTTAACTTTTTTATAAAATCCCAGCTAATTTTTTGCGACTCTTTATTTAATATTGGCCCTTTTAAAGCAAAATAATTTCTCACTAACTTGAGCATATGACAAGGGTCAAAAAATATGTAGACATTTTCAGACGTACAAGGATGTAGAAAATAAGATCTGAAATTCGCTTTATCTGTGTAATCAAAGTTCGCACCTAAGATTTTACATGACTTTTGATTGGACTCATCTCCGTCGAAAGTGATGCTTACAATGTTTATCGAATTATTATGCAACTCAATAAGAAGATCTTTTAATAAAATACATTTTTCTTCTCCACTTAAAGAGTTTGTCAAATAATAAGCAACAGGTGCTTTGAAAGCACCATTAATGTTGAGTAGCATAAAAACGATCGCCTTACTCGCTTGTTGCCTCTCTCCCTTTTCGTCTTGAAGCTGCCCGCCCAAATCAACCAACCCCTTCCATTCTTGCGAAGTTTTGCAATAAAACGTCCACTTCTTAATGTTCATCTCGTCAAAAGTGAGATTAAAAACAAGTCTTTGGCCTTTCTGTAAACTACTCTGTACTAAATTGGACACGTGATTAATAATGTCTTTGGAAATCCCAGGTTTATAATTTGTAGAACAATCCCATCTATTTAATGTTTCGACGCAAGGCAAACTCTTCAGAAAACTTTGCCTAACCATTTTGTAGGCAGCAGGAGAATGGAAGTGCAGTGTTCTGGCAAAATTTTTCAACTGTGGAGGGAATGGGGTCGTAGGTTTGTTTTTTTTAATCCTATTTACAATTTGTTTTATATGTTCAGATAAGCCCTACAAGATATAAGAAATGAGTTTGTTAATAATATGTAATCAATTGTACAACGTTTATTATTGTATAAATTTTATTGCTTAATTGTATAATAAACAACTACTTGATAAAAATTTTTTTATAATTAATTAGCTCACTTATTTAAATGAAAAATTTATTTGAAATAAAGAAATAATACATTTAAAAAAAATAGAATGTGTAATAACTAGAAATAAATACAAATTTAAAATTCAATTATTTTATCACTGTTACCGGTTTGTGTAAAAATCTCAAACATGATATAAAATTAACAAATTAATTACGACCGTTTATTGAATAAATCAAGAATAGAAGAATAGGTCAATACGGTCACGGCTGATCTTGGTGCCGAATTATATACATATATATATATATATATACACATATATATATACATATATATATATATATTTTACCGCTGTCGGTAAAAAGGAGAACGCTCTGCGAATTTTGGAATTACGTTTGTGCCCGTTGGCAATAAAGTTCTGTGTTCATTTACGCTTTGTCTCTCTTTATTCACGCGAGCCCTGCGCGAGAGTGAGAGTGTGTGCGCGAGTGACTGCTGGCGCGCGCAACAATATATATATATGTATATATATATATATATACAGAGTGTAACAAAACAAACGTTTGTCTGTAAAATGTCGTATTCCCGACTTAATTCTAAGACGATTTTTCCTTTACCACAATTTTATCCGATGCTTATATAGTTTTTGACTGAGAAAGAGAAATGTTTAACGTATTAACGGGACGCGTACAGAAGGTAGTCAGCATAGACATAGTAAAGATAGACCGAGCATACTGTATGTCTGGCATTGCTTAAAGGTGGCTCCGCGTGCGAGAGAGAGGGAAAAGCACCTGATTCTGTCTTCTCTCTCTAACAGAAGAAAGTGGGGGAAACATTAAGCGGGGGACATAGATATAGTGGGGATATATAAGGGGATTTGTGTGATCACTTTGCAGAAAAGGATTTTAATACCGATAACGTCATGTCAAAT
>JANQDE010000023.1:2417154-2486547 GCA_037157785.1 Cephalotes varians | reverse complement strand
CGGGCGGACATTGGCACCCCAGAAAGTGTCACCGGTGGCGAGTCTCGTCTACCAGCCTGAGAAAAGTTTTTACTTTTTGTATCGTGGTTATGAAAGCCTCGTCGACGTTAGACGCGCGTTGAACGTGTTACGAGAGGTCGGTCGTATTCCCAGCGAACTCACTGTTGGTCCCGTGTCTATTCCGTCGAGCTTACAAGATCGCCATTTCGTGAGAAGAAACTTGTATTATTCTTTTGACGAATAATAACAATTATAATTTTTTTTTACCTTCATTATATTAATATTAATATACTATTTATATACGATTAATAGGATTGTATTTTAACGAAGTAATTGTACTGAAATAAAATTAGAAAACCAGAAATAGCAATAAAGTTATAAAATATAAAAATAGAAAAAAGAAATGAAGACCGTCGATAAAATCGGCGGGGGTGGTGGAGGGCCTCTACAGATTGACCCATTTTTGCCAGAGTAAATTTTATATAAAACTTCATAAATTGAATATATGATTCCATGTGTACTCGAAGTTTCTTTAATCGCTTAATTATGACTGGTAAAAACGGGATAATCTGCATAAAAAAGATAGGTATAGTTATATAATTTTTTTTTTACGACTCGCATTAAGTGAAAATTCGCCATATTATCGTTAATACTTGAATATTCGATTTCTTAAATTTGAGAAAGAATTGAAACACAATTTAAGAGATTTACAGTTTTTATATGCATTGAAAATTAATTTGATGAATTTCTAAGTTAAGATACGTAAAGTTTTGAAGAATCAACCATTTTATATTAACACTTTGACTGCCACGTTGGTCATATATGTATAACCGGTCGCGGTTTCTTGTGTGACGCCACGGTGGTCACTAGTGACCGTAACATCTGAACTTCTTACAATTGTAGAAATTGAATGAAAATTGACAGTTGAATATAACCGCTTATTAGAACATACTTTGAAATAAAAAGTGCTCCATTGAACAATTAAAAATTTTTATTAGAACGTCAACAAAGAAAATATTAGAACAAATCTTGCATCATAACATAAGCGGCCGTGGCGTCCCGAGCGAAGCATATGATTTCGGCGTGGCAGTCAAAGTGTTAACTAATCATTAGGGCAACTCAATTTTTTCTTTATATTTTGTTTTTGAGAGGCCAAGAGAAATTTTTCTGCATCACGATCGAGGGAACGGCAAAATGGAACGACAAAAAATGAAGATCGAAGAAAAAATGTAACAGGAAAAAGGAGAAATATGTCGAAACAGTATCGAGAAAAAGAAGGCATAACGGCTGGAAAAAGGATAAATGGAGAAACAAAATGACAGCAATATTGAAGACGGAATTTACAGAGAAAAATTATGAAGAATTATTAACGAGGGATCGAAATGAGCAGAAAAAATGAAAACAGAAAATGAAGAATTATAGAAAGATATCGAAAAGGAATCAAGAAAACTTTTTCGACGATGCGTTGTGAGGTTGAAGAGAAACGTCATTCTCGAGATAATGTTTTTAAAGAAGGATCGAGAAAGGGAAATTGCCATAAGAAAGATAAATAGAGAAGCAAGATCAATGCAACGTCAAAGAGAAAAATTGAAGAAAAAGTTACGGGGAAATTATCGATATGAACAAAAAGATCGACAACTGAAAAAGAAGAACATGGAAAAACATTTTTAATAAGGACGCAAGAAGAATTTTTTCAAAAGCATCGTGATCGAAGAAAAGATAGAAGAATGAAGATCAAGGAAAAAATAAAATAAGAAGAAAGAGAAACTTGTTAAAGGAGGATGGAGGAAAAGAAGACGAAATGGTACATGGTAAGAATAAATGGAGAAACAAAGTGACAGCACATTGAAGTCGGAAAATACAGAAAAAAAAATTATAAAAAAATTTATCAACGAGGGATCAAAAAAATTATGAAAAGTTTATTGACAAAGAATCAAAATGAACAAAAAGAATGACAACGAAAAAAGGAGAATGATCGAAAAGAAATAAAGAAGAATTTTTGGTAAAACTGCAGAAAAGGGGAGCAGCTTCCGATAACCTTGAGCTTGGCATATATTGTCAAGGTCGTGGCCCCGAGTAAGGTTCCGAAGGTTTTATCCGGCGGTCATTGTTTGTTTACAAGTTATTATAAAAAAATGTTTTACAAATTATCCCTCATTTTTCGACACTATGTACATTGAAAGAGTTAATATGTTGTTCCTATCATAGAGCATTACATACCTACGTATCACCTTGACGAAAGGTTATGGAGAGAAATGCGATCGAATATNATGTTGTTCCTATCATAGAGCATTACATACCTACGTATCACCTTGACGAAAGGTTATGGAGAGAAATGCGATCGAATATTCCACGATACGGTACGCGAGATTACCATTATATACATTACCTTTCCGAATTTTTATTCAAAAGATTATACAATTACAATGAACGGATAGATGCCTTCTTTAAAATTATGAGTACTATGTATCCATTAAATAGTTCAAGTATTAATTAAATGTATGCCAACATGTACATTTTTTTGTGTTGTAAGCGTATAGGCAGGGGGGGCTGCGCCCCCCCGCAGGTGGAGGGGCTTCGCCCCTCCTCCCTGCTCCCCCCCTCGAGAAAAAATAGGTATGTACGTGTATCACGTAAATACTATCGACATGAAGCGACATGTAATCGGAAATCATTTCCTATTTTTCGGGAAAAAAAATTTGTTTATGAAACTTTTTTTGTTCATAACTTTTTTGCGAACAATGACCGCCGGATAAAACCTTCGGAACCTTACTCGGGGCCACGACCTTGACAATATATGCCAAGCTCAAGGTCATCGGAAGCTGCTTCCCTTTTCTGCAGTTTTACCGAAAAAGTTATGAAGAAATTATGAATGAGGACATAAGCGCGCACGCACACACGCATACGCACGCGCGCGCGCACAAAAGAAGAAAAAATGAATCAAGAAAAAAGAAGAAAATAGAAGAAAAAATGAAACAAGGAGGAAGAGAAGATCGAAGGAGGATCGAGGAAGAAAAGAAAAAACGGGAAATCCATTTTTTATGGAGGCATTGCTATCGAGCACTACAATGATAAAAGAATAAATATTGAGGAAAAGAATAGAATAAGAAGAAAGAGAAATTTGTTGAAGGAGAATAGAGGAAAGAATACCCCATGGCCAATAACTATGGAAAGAATGAATGAAGAAGCACTGTGACAGTAATATCGAAGACGGAAAAAAATTACTAAGAATTTATCAACGATTGAAAAATTATGGTGAATTTATCGACGAGGGATTTAAATGAGAAGAAAGAATGACAACGGAAAAAGAAGGATCATGGAAAGATATTTTTGAAAAAGAATCAAGAGGATTATTCGAGGAACATTATAGGAACATTATAGGAAAAGAGACAAAGAAACTGGAATGAATATTAAGAAGGAACATTAAGAAAACAAGAAATTTTGAAGATAAAAGTTATTCGGAAAAGAATCGGGAGGATATTGTTCATAAAGAATACAAGAAAATATAAGACATTAATGCTGGAAGATAAAACATCAAAAAAGGAAATATCAATGAAGAATCAAGATGTATTTGTTTATGAGACATCATGAAATGAAGTAACGATATAAGAAAAAGAAAAGAATTTATAAGGAAATTCAAGAAAGATTCGTCGATATTGAATTGCACGTGTGTTGGAAAGTACACAAAATAACAACAGAGGAGAAAAATAAAGAAGAGAATCGTACAAGATAAATCTAAAGAAATTCATCGAGAAAACATCATTTAAGAAAAGCAACGATAGAAGATAGAAGAATATCAATCGAATGTCTGATTCGTCAATTGTATCTTGTAAATGGTACGTAAATAACACTATCATTCATAAAATCGTGCATATGCAATGTATAAATGTACGTGAATGTTTCAGTATTAGAATTCGCAGATCTCCCACACTTTGACCAAAATGACTGCGCTGATCAATCATCTCAGAAGTATCGCAGAATTCATGATAATCAAGGATTGCTGTTAATGTTGTAATATCATGGACCTATTTTCGAGGATTCTCATTATCACATTCACGATTAATATCAAATGTAAGCATCCGACAGCTATTATAGTAATTATTATTTGCGAGATAATATCGAATCTATATTGGTTTAAAGCGAAATTAACATAAATTTTTCTTTTTGCATGAGTATAACTCTTATATTTTGAATCACATTAATCACACACACAAAAAAACGCGACGTTACTTACTGCATTAATTGCGTAAGAGAATAAATCACTTAAATTGCGTTATTTGTATAAGGGTAAATTAATTAAATTAATAGTAATTTAATTAATTAATTAATTAAACAATGAGAAATTAATTAAATTAATGATATGATCGTTGTGGTACCTTTTTGCGATTGACACGTTATGTGTGAAAATTGAATGTAAATTTATGTTATTTGCCGGCAATAATAATAACGCACTAATATATACAAAAAATATTTCTTCTTCTTATTAATCTCTGGATCATTCGATTGTTATAGATATTCCCTACGAATATCTAAACGACAAGGATGCATTCTCGTCGATTTAGGAGAAGGAGGAAAAGGCCTGATAATTTCCAATTCTGAGAGGAGGAGGAGGCCTGGGATAGGCATCGAGCATCGGCGGAGCAACCTTGGGGTAAGTTTGACTCTTGTAAAAAGATTTGTACATATTATAAAAAATAGATATTAGAACTATTAATATTAATAAATATCTAATTAAAAAAACAAATAAAAAGTTTGAAGCGCATAAGAATTATCTTTTGAAACTTTGATTATATTTTGAGCGCTGTTTTAACTTAAATCTTATGTTTGTGTATTACAGTATTATCGCAGCTTCGTGGCAGATAACTCCGCTCGTTGCGCTTCGGGTGGGTAAGTAACGAATTTTTTATAATGGGGTAACAAATCTGTGAAACTTGTATTACATGTATTACATGCACATATTCTATCTATATAATACTGCGACTTTTACAGATTCGTTGCCCTAAAATGGTTAGATTAGATCAGATTAGGATAAATAATTAATCCAGAAATACTATCATTGATTTATTGTGCTTTTACGGAAGCATTCTTCCTTCATTCATTATATCACTGTCTAATGTTCGTTGCAGAACACATAAATTTATTGTGTATCACAGATAATGAAAAAGATCACACAATTGAAATATAATAAATCATATAATGTGTTAATTTTATTCTAATTATCTTTTATAATCTATCCATTTTGTAGTTTGACTCGTATTAATAAATAAAATAAAATAAAATGACGTAAGATCCAATAAATATTTTATTATCGCAATATGGAATAAGTTTTTATGTAAAATTATCTCGAATAATTAGTTATGTTAAAATAGATAGTGTGATTTGAGATATGTATTTCTCTGATATGTCTGATATTAACATAATTAATGACATTTATTAATTTTAACATTTGCAATCTAACATGAGAGGTAAAATAATGTATATATATATATATATATATATATATGAAAATTTATTAAAGACAAATGTTATGCGAGAACTTGATAAATTCGTTATATTGGTTGCGATATTACTTGCATGTAAAAGTCATCGTTTAGATCTTACGTCATATTACATATTTTATTTAATGGCTGAAATCAAGTAAGCACGATTCGGTTCGCGGTTTGGTTTGCGATTCAATTTATTTGTCTATTCAGTGATTAATTTTTAAATTTCTTGTTACGTATTTCTGCATTATTCTATTTAAATTCAGATATTCGAGATACAATTGCAAGAATTTAAATTAGAACGCGATTAACGTAAGATTCATTTCATTCTTTGATGATATAATTTTTTTTACTTTTTATCGCTTTGATATAATTCTTGGTCAAAGAAGTTAGTATGCGTATTGCTAAAAAATTAAATCCAAAATTAAGTAAAATATAATTAATATTCGATTAACAAATGTTTATCTTTTTTCAATTAATATACTTTTGTTGATAACCTTAACGATTCGTAATCAATTATAACATTATAATCATCCGTCGACAACGTAAGTCGACAATTCGAGACATTGTTTGTCTCCTTCTCTGACTGACATAAAAGTCAGAATGGATTTGGCCAGAATCAACGCAAAAGGTAGGTACAATGGATCTGGCCAGAAAAAAATTACAGAGGCTATGTTACATCACATAAGGTAAGGTCTATATTGACCAAAATAAAATAAGATAGGTGCATATCTGTGAAATATGGTATGCTATGAAAATTATATGTTACAATATTATGATTGGGTGGGTTAATAATCGGGAGGGTAACTTGCTCACAAATTAAAGTGCGAGTTTTTAGATTATTTTTTAAATTATTGCCTATTTCTTCCATATTTTTCAATCTCTGTTAAGTTATCTTGTTGAATTTAAACAACATCCAATAGGACACTAGCTTAGATAAGATGTGTCCTATTTTCACTTATCATATCCGCGGTTTTATTGCACATTTTTGCAGTAAGTAAGAATACGGGTAGGTAGGAATATTCATGAATAGAACGTAAGATGCATAATTAAATAAAAATACGGTTAGGCAGGAAAACAAGATAGACAAGAAATGCGGATAAGTAGATTTAAAGACTAAAAATAACTTAATATTTCAAAAATTAAAATGCTGCAAATTAAATGATATTTAACACCGCAAAATTAAGTTTTTTTTTTTAAATTGAATACAGTTAAATTACACAATAAGTTACAATATGTAGATAGGAATATGTAATTGATGAGTACAAATGGACAAAAATACGAATAGATAGAAAAATAAACAAGAAATATGAATAAATAGTGACTCACTGAGATTAAACATACATACAAACAACAATATTTTGAAAATTAAAATGCTGAAAATTAAATGATATTTAACGTCGCAAAATTAATTTTTTTAAAAATTAAATACAACTAAATTACATAATGAATTGTATAATATGTAGATAGGGATACATGGACATATTTATGATGATTGGGCATGGATATTTAAAATTAATTTTAAATTTTCTTCAATTTTCAGCCCTAAGAAATTAATTTTTTTATAAAATTATATACAGTTATAAATTATTTAAATTATATAATGTGTTAATGAAATTTAATTGTATTATAGACAAACTTATGTAATTTGTCATATAAAATTGTAATACCATGTTCAGATGAATGTCATCTCTTACTTTTATACGATGATTACTAACAAATTATCTATTTTTAGTTATACATATACATATATCACATTTTATTTGCATTCGATACTAATACATTTATCTTAGTAAAATCTGGCCTAAATTATTGTTAAATAATGTAAATTACGAAATCGACAGTAACAAGAAATTAATTAAATTAGTAGTTTTTGAAATATATTTAATTTTAAAATTTTATCTAAATTCTAAGTTTATTTTGAGTATTAAAAATTTATTAATAATATTAAATACTTTTCATATTTAAATTTCACCGTTTAAAATTATTGTTAATTTTTTGTGACATTTAATATATAAATTTATTAAATAAGACGGTGAAGATTCGAGCTTTGACTGAGTCAATGATCAAGTATTAACTTCTTGCTCGCGATATTTGTTTCTGTTGATTTCTACGACGTGTTAAATATTCCTTAACGAACATTTTTAAATTGTATAGGAATATTATATTTAGGAATGTTCCTAAATTGCATTTAGAATATTTTTAAATTACATATTTAGAAATAGGTCATTAAGAAACATTTAAATATTTATTAAAAAGTAATAATTATGCGAACATCGTGTTTTTTTTTCGTTCTTGGATGCGATATTGCTATCTGAGCGATGAGATTTCATCATTGTCCCTCGTGTCAGAGAGACGCTAGCAAATACGAGGTTTTTACTGATGGAAAGTTGAAAACATTTCCATTATGGAGAGTTATTTTTTGTCGTTTTCCATGAAATCCATTCGCGATATCTAATTCGCTTTGAAAGTTGAGAGTTCTTGTCTTCTTATAAGACCGAAATTAATCCCAAGTTTTCTTGATAGTTTTCGGAAATCCTGATTTTGGCAATAAATCAATGACGACTATATATTTTAAAATCGACTTGCGAAATTAAATGAATAGTATGTTCTAAGAGAAGATTTTCTTTTTCTTCTATTTTGTTAAATGTTCTCTCATTAGTAATGATATTAGTATTACTTCTGTTTCAATGATAAAGTAGTATTATTATAGAATAAACATGAATATAGTGATTATTTATATAAATTTCATTTATAAAGTAAATAAATTTGAGTTTTTATATCAGTAATTTGTCTATTTCTTGACGATTACTTTAATAAAAATATGGTTACAAATGTATACATTTAATTCTGTAACATTTAATTTGTTTCAAGAAACTATTTTTAGGTATTGGGTATCCCGCCAGTCTCTAGGATATTATAATTAATTTATATTCAGCAATTTATATTCTTTTATAATAAAATACATATGTTATGAAATTTTATTTCATAAATTTTAATTGTTACTGACAATTGGATAATTTTACAAAAAGAATCTGTTTTATTTTATCGTGAGCATACGAATGTATTTAGAAATGTACGATTACAAAAAATTCGAGATAAGTCGAATGGGTACCCCTATATCAGTGGGATATTAACAATTTTAACTAAATTTTTTAAATACTACAGAACAACAGAGAATTATTAAATTTTATAGTGTTAAAATTTTCAATACAAAATTCTTTAAAGTCCCGCTATTATTGGGTTCGATTCATCTCGAACAGTTGGTACCCGAGAAACATTTGTATTCGTACATAATAAGCTATAATAACGCATGTATTTTATTATTATTAAATATATTCCTTTGTAACCACTATATAAACTATTCTATCTATGGCTTTTTTCAATAAAATGAGATTATTTTTCTATAATGGGAGAACATTATTAATTACTTTTTTGCGCGCGGATTTTAATATTAAAGATGCGATAAAAATAATAATTGGCATTGATACACTGCCAAAATTATTACTATCGGGAGCTGTCTGGAAGATTCGGAATTTGTTCTTTTCCAACGGAACTGCTGGCGTTTGACAGACCGCTTAACTTTTTTTGCGGATCTTATAGATTTTGATTAGAATTAGAGCACGCTTAAGTTCACTTTTCACCATGAAGATTATTTTTCTTTGTGTCCGATACTAACCAGTGCTCCATTCGGCGAAGAGATCTTGATGTGATCAAATTGGCCAATTATCTATCTTTGAACGCGATGAAAACGGTAATGCTCGTTATCTTTAAGAATTATAGAATTTTAAGAAATAAAACCTTAAAAGCAGCCATTTATACGTTTATTGACAGATCGTTTAATTCATATCGAAATTAAGTATAGATGCGCTTTTGTGAGAAATGCAAAATGTAGAATCATATTTCTGGCAAAAACATGTTAGCTAAAAGAAATAGGACCGCCGATTACAATCGGCGGGGGTGGAGGGCCTTTATAGGCTAACCTGTTTTTGCCATATTAAATTTTCATGTTCTTTTGATAAACAATAATTACGAAGAATTTGTGTTACATTGGCATTTTAGATTTTATATCTTTTTCGAAAGATATACTGCCGAGTATTGTCAATTGATTTGTTTGTTGTCATAATCAACATACTTTTTACCCCAGTTTAGCTTGTAATTTGATCATTGACTTATCCTAAAGTTTTGTTTACTTTTTGTGCGTCAAATATTTCTATCAAATTTTGTAGAATTTGCCGATACCTGAACGAGAAACATAACAGATAAATTTATTAATAACTTTTTTGATCGCGTCTTAAATGAAATTTAATGGGTTTTATGTAATCGCAAATAACAATTGAAAATAAATACGTCTTAATTATCGTTCATATTTCATTTTTTTCAATTCTCTATTTTAATATTTCAATAATTATATAATAGTAAAATTCATATTATCATATATATTTTCGACGCTTTCGCATAATCCTGCGTTATTAAAATTTTTTCGTTATACATTTTTTCATTAATAATATTGTTTTTATTGTATTTTGAACAGCATTTTATAATTTTGTATTACATTTGTATTACATTATTGTATTATATTACATCAATTTGTAAACAATTATACTGTACATCATCAATTATATTGTATACAACATTTTGTAATTATTATAGTATAATATTAAATTGTGTGAAAGGTTAGAATAAAGAATAGAATTAGAAAATTGTATTTTGACGAAAAATAAGCGAAAAAGTACTAAATAATAATAAAACGAAAAAGTATAAAAATAAAAAAATCTAAATAAAATTATAGAACGATAAAATACTTACAAAGGAAAGAGGACCATCGATCAAAATCGGCGGGGGTGGTGGAGGGCCTCTATAGGTTGACCTTACATAAATACGAATTTCGATTTAAAAAGATAACCAGCATACATTGTTTAAACGAGTGATACGGATCTCAAAATAAAAACATAGAATTTTGATTTACAAAGATTTAAGAAACAATGTGATAACAGTAGAAATAGCAATAATCAGTAGTGTGTAGGTATATTCAATAGAAAATGTAAGTTTTAATTCCTTATATTCATTATAATATATCGATGAAAGTTATTACATTAAATAATTTTCATTTCATTTGTTTTTCTTATTCTGTCTAGCAACGTCAAGTATTTTTACATAAAAATTTTATTTTAATTCAATTTGTTACTCTCATTTGTTACTCTCACTGTTACCTCTTTAACACTTGAATACATTATTTGCGTTAGGTAACGTAATTTTATATCATTATTTTTAAAAAAGAATTAGAGCTACTTATTACATGGTATAATTATAACTTAATCTTGATTTTTTAATGAAAATGGCTGATAATAAATTATTGGAATTCAATGAATTAATATCAGTCGAATTAATATCTTAATCTTTTGAGAATTTATAGGAATATTAATAGAAATATCCACCGTAGAATTTATTATTTAAATCAATTTTCTTGACCTCGTACGTATAATATAATTATAACATATTATAATATTGATGTTACTGTTACAATTCAGAAATAAATAAGGATTATTAACATCCATTAAATATCAAGTAACAATGACATCCCGGGAATAAATTTTATATATACATATATATATATGGACATATTTTATGTATAATTATATATAACTGTATGTAAAGTATGTCAATAATTATATACATATAATTATATATAATTATATATAATTACATGTATAAGAAACATTTTTTCTTGAGATTTCACATTTATATTAATATTTTTTTTACTCAATAATCTATATCTGTATTATAACACATACATTATACGTTACATTGTTGAGTAGGAAACTATTATTGCCATTACTTAATTTAGCGAATATCGTTACATCTGTGAATGAATTTAAAACTGATAGTTTTAACAATGTAATCGAGAAATAATATTTTCGGACAATAACATTTTATTTATTAGATAATTGTTGAGAGAATAATACAAACAAACGCGATTTAGAGGCAGGAATCAATAACGCAGCGTGTATATAATTTTATTAATTTTAATTATATAAATTTATTTTATATATATATATATAATGAATTTATATAATTAAAATTGGCTAACACAATTTGTGGTAGCTGCGCAAGTTTTGAACGGCAAGAGTAAGCGCGGTAAGTCGCTAGCCAATCAAAAGCACGTGACCAGAAGAATGCGCACGAAAATCTCACATCTCCCATCACTGCTAGCAACACTATTCTGGATGCACTCATTGCTTGTAGCGCTGTTTCATGGTGCTATCGTGCATAACCTTACTTTTACACTACTGTTTTAATACTGCTATAAAAGCTTTTCATAGTCGTATTTGAATGTATTTCTGAAAAATATAATAATTATGCAAATATAAAAAAAGAAATTGTGACTAATAAGTTAATCTTATATTTGTGTGTGTATTTAATTTAATATTTTTTTGACTGTTTCTGAACTAAATCCACTATGAAAATAATAAATTTAGATATTTGTTCGTGGCGGCTCAAACGAGTCATTGCTATTAATGATGTTAGTTGTTTCAACAAATTATTAATTGTTTTACCTTATACTGTTTGTAACGGCTATAGCACATCTTGTACAAACATTGCACAAGATTTAACTTTCAGCAATCAGCTGCCCAAGTTAAATAATGTCATTAAATATAGTTCAAGAATACAGAATAATTTTCTGAGTATTTTTCGTTCTCGAACTGTTTTCCATATAACTTCATATAATGAAAATGAACACGGTGGATCTAAAACTTATCACAGTAGTCAGTATTATAACAGTGTTAGATATCTTTCAAATGTTAGCATTGATCCTGTTGCTGAAGTTAAAGTTCCAATGCAATTTAATGGCATATTCAAAGCAATATCAGAGAGTACACCTATTAAAATCACACAAGATTCCTTATTATTGTTGCATGATTATACAGGCTTACCATGGTGGTTAATCATTATACTTACCACCATTATGATGAGAACAACAGTGACATTACCATTATCCTTGTATCAGGTAAACATTCTATCTCTATATATTATGAATATAATTTATAATATATCTCTGATATATCTCTGTTATGATATAATCTAGAAGATAATATGTGACAAGCAAAATTATAAAACTTTCATAGTTATATAAAATAGTTATTTCCTCTTTGTGAATTATTATACTAGTTCTTTTCAAAGCTTTACATGATCAAATGTCAATTAACATCAGAAGAAAAATTACAATTAGACTATTTGGTCATATTATTAATAAGTTGAAAAATAAATCAACTAGTGTATAACACTATTAAGAAGAAAAATGCTTTTATTCGGATCAAAGATTTTGGTGTTTAGTAATATTTACATAAAAATTTTTATATATTTTTCAGTTTTATAAACTGCACCCTGATATTGTTGTCGGATTTGAAACGCAATCATATATATAAACTGAAGCTAGAATAATAATTTCACAAATTAAATTAATTGTCAGTTTAATAATGCTGCTAAAAAATCTATAAATAATTTATTGCGAAAATATCACCTCAACCAGAGTTTGAATCTAGAATCTCTCTGTCTATCCGGGACAAGTGTTTTCCAATTTATTTATTGAGGCATGTAATAATATGTATCACAATAATCAATAAATGAAAGAACAATGTATATATACAATAATAATTGAGAACCAACAAGTATATAATACAGTTAAGGAGAAAAAAAAACATTAAAAGTTGATCAAGTATCTTCTTTTTTTTTTTTAGTTTATTATTGTATGTTTTAAAGCATAATGTATATGTGTGGGGAGGGGGGGAGCGCAATTTTTAAGCGTAATGATTTTAATGATTTTTATCATAATATTTTTAGCTATATATATTTGCGAAATTAGAAAATCTCAAGTATGAAATGGATGAGATAGTCAAAGAGATAAAGAAAGAGATAAATTATGGGACATGTAAATATAATTGGTCTAAAAAATATGCTACACGTTTGTACAATCACTCTGTAGGTAATGTTTTATCTTATGTATTTTAAGTTCCTGAGTTAATGTGTCAATAAAGGTAATTAAATTTGATTAGAATATTTGCTCTTTAAATCTTTGCTATTTTTATTGCAGATAAAGAAACAATGGAATAAATTGATTGTTCGGGAAAATTGTCATCCAGCTAAAGCTAGTTTGTTAATTCTAGTGCAAGTACCTTTGTGGATATCATTATCAATGTCTATTAGAAATTTGTGTTATATGTTACCTAAACAAGATGCCAGTATGTATGACAATGAGAATAAAATAAATAAAATAAGAATGAGTACATATCTAATATATGTGTTCCATCAGGTGCTTATATTACTTATGAGGAGTTTACAACTGACGGATTTCTTTGGATGTCCAATTTAACTATAGCAGATCCGTTTGTACTTCCCATAGCAATGGGATTATTTAATTTAGCCATTATAGAGGTAAGTTTTTAATATAATTTCTGATTAGTTTATAAATATTATAGATAAATTTAAAAAATTGTATTTTGGGTTTTTATATTATTCTAATTTTATAATCTATAGATAACTTGTGTGAATAGAGTAAAAGAGTTAACAAAATGGCAGAAATACTTGATCAATTTCTTTAGAGTTGCTACAATTGGAATGATTCCCATTGCCATGTCTGTACCATCGGTAAGTTTCAAAAAAATCTTTTGTAACAAGAATTTTACAAGAATTGTGTATAAGGTCTATATAATCTGAAATATATTTTTTACAGTGTTTGAGTTTGTACTGGGCAACTAGCAGTGCATTTGGTCTTTTCCAAAATCTAATTTTGTTATCTCCGAAATTACGTCGTTTTGCAAAAGTGCCTATAACTACATCTGAATCATCACATCCATACTTGGTATTACGTGATAGGATAGTAGCTAGATGTCGTTTTGAAAGAAAAGTGAAAACTCCATCAAAAAAATAAACATGTTTCATGAGCTAATCACTTGTACAAATAAATGCAAAAGTTTTGCAAAATGTTTTTTACTTATAAACTGATATATGTTTTGATAAAAATTCATCTCATAAAAATTTTTCTAAATAGCATGTATATATGTAATTCTAAACAAATCAAAACGGTCTTTTGAAGTTATTATAATACATAAATTTGATACATAAGGGAATCTTAAATTCATCTGTTTTACTAATTGAATTGATTACATATGCATGTTATATCATATGCATATTATTACATATTACTACTAAAATCGTATACAATAAATATGTACAAAGGAAGAACATTTTCTCTCTCTCTCACGCGCGTACGCGCGCGTATGTATGCACACGTACACAAAAAATAAAGAGGTAATATGCAAGTGATAATACGAGAACATTGATAGTAAAAATAGGATAGTAGATAGGAGATTAATTAGTTATAGAATAACGAGTATCCGGTAAAAAATTTTTTGTATAAGAATATATATAAATATATAAAAACATATATAAATATATATAATTATATACGAAATATATGTCCGCATATATTTATATATACTTTTTTGTTTTGTAAAATTACTGTTTGGCACAAGAAAAATAATAGTATACTAATGAGAACTTAAACAATAATTAAAAGAATATACAAATAATTTTTGCATTGTTTCTTTTACAAAAAGTCAGGTTAAAAAAATTAGAAAAAATTGCTCATATATAATTATATATAATGATATAAGAGTAATTTTTTCTTCAAACTTGACTTTTTGTAAAAGAGATGCAAAAATTATTCTTTTAATTATTTTTTGTTTTCTAATCATTATTATTATTTTTCTTGTAATTCAAGCAGTAATTTTACAAAAGAAAGGAGAATATATAAATATAATATGGATATATTTTATATGTACGTACATATGTTTATATATGTTTATATATATTTATATATTTTTTCATATGAAGAATTTGTTATTGGGTATCAAAATACGTCTACTTTAGTTAAAATCACTTAATTTCAATAATTACAATAATAATATAACGTTTGATAGTTTAATTATAGGACAAACAGGCATTAAAATACTTTCGTTTAAACTAAAAAATCATCCGATTTCAATAGTTTTTACAATAACAAAATGTTTTTGAATTAAATGAAAGAAAATGCCTATACGGTCGTGGTTGAATCTCAGTGCCTAATATTTTTGAATACATTTTGAATATAACTTTTCAGTTCATTTTTAAACTGTGCGCCGATTATTTGTCGGACTTGCAACGCAATTCTAAACTGAAGCAATAAAAACTCACTCAAATATAAACTCACAAATTAAATTTTGATTGTCAGTTAGATGTGTTAAATATGAACAGTTAAATATGAATTTTTATGTATATACATGATATTTATAAATATTAAAAATTTTTGAAAAATATTATGATAAAATGTAGAATTCAGAGGAGTCTAAAAATCGGTCTTATGGAGATTTTTCCTTTTCGAGCAAATTGTTACTACATTATACTAAGCTCTTAAGACTCATTTTTAAAAGCATAGTATAGCATTGTTTTTTTATCTAATTCCTAAGGCAAACTAAGCTTGTTTTATACGTAGAAAGTATAAAGCTTTTATATAAATGTTACGAGTGATGTCAGAAACTGATAACAAAACTAATTTTTCAATTTAAAAAAGTTTTTTATTGATATTCGGTTTAATTATTTTGCACTGCGGCGTTATTGCTTATATTTTAATTGTCGAAAAGGATTTATAATTCTGTGTAATCAACAAAAAGAGGTTTTTTTTTATTGGAAAAAAATATTCGGCTGAAAACAGACGATCAATTTAATTTTAACGATTTAATAATTAAATATGAACTTTTGTGTATATACATGATATTTATAAATATTAAAAAATTTTTTTACACATGTGTGGCAATTCAAAATAAAAATTTTAAATAAATTTTGAAAACAGAAAGTAATCTCATAAAATAACAGAATGTAATGAGGACGTTGCCAATATATGCGTTATCATTGTCGAAGAAATAATTTGCAATAATATCCGTAATTTTTGCAACAAAATTATACTCTGTTAAATAAAATGATCGAAAATATCTGTCTCGATTTTAGATATGCGTATTGTCTGGACTTTTACCTATAAATAGAAATTGTAAAAATGTACGAAAAGAAGGTTTGTAAAAGTTCTTAAAGAATTTTTCAAGGGCTGATTTCAGCATCTTTGGTTAGCTTGGCTAATCAGCCGATTATTTCGTTAGAATTAACCAATCGCATTTGTTGTTCACGAGAATAGACTAATCACAGTTGATCAGCTGATCAAGCTAATCGGAGATGATAAGATCTTAAAACAATCGAAATTTTCTTTATACTATGTGAAAAATTTTACAGTTTGTATAATATTTTATTATATTAAGTGCTTGAAACGATTCTATAATAAATATTCGAGTGTTTTTATTAATAATGTAAGCAGCAAATAGAATTTTATTGCGACAGCAGGTGCATTTTTCTCTTTCAGTTATTGCCATTGATGTACTTGAGAAACACGTCATTCACGTCACCTTTACCCTTTTGCATGAACTAAAGATAACGAAAATACAAGAAAATACAAGAAGGATAAATAGGAAAAAAAACGCATCTGCGTGATAACAACACATAATATTTTCTTAATCGTGTCTATCAAAGATTTTATATAAGGTTTCGATTTCTTGAAGCAACGCAATTGAGTTCAGTCAAACGACGATTAACTCGATTAAAGAACGATCTTCAAGATGAAGTTTTGCGCAGTTTTGTTCTGCCTGATATTGTATACAGCATCATTTGTTATGACACAATCAGAAGTGAGTACTAAGTAAATAGTTGCAAATAAAAAGTCTAAATAGATTGACGACAGTGAGAGTTAGTCGAGCATATGAATGAGAGTAAAGCAAATGCTCTTATTAGTAAAAATTAAAAACGTTTTAAAATAAATTATCTTTTGCATTTTGTATTTGTTCGAATATTTTGATTTTATGATAAAATACTTCTTCATATTTCAAGTTTATTTGTAAATGTTTTTTAAATTATTATTAATATCATTATGATTATTGACAAATATCATGCATAAAATTGTTATATTCATAGTGTAAATTTGTAATGGATTTTAAATAATAGATTATACAATAGATTATAAAATAAATAAAAATAATGTATAGCTGTGATCAGAACCTTGCAAAAGGGCTCTAATGCAAAGAGGAAGCTTTATTTATTCATAAATTTAATGTATATATCTGCGCTTTGTAAATGAGCGATTACTTTCTCAAAGTTTGAATATAAGTTATATATAATTAAAGGGTTAAAACCGAAAAGTAATAAAGAATCATTTAACACTGCTTTCTGTCATACCTTATCATTACATGAGAACTTGAATAATGTCAATGTATCCAAATGCAATGTAGCAACTGCTTAGATTGCCTATCAATTGTTCCAAGACAACTGTTGCCACTATTATCTTATATAAAAAGTTAAGTATAAAAATTATTTGGATAGACAAAAAATTGCATAACAATATTATATTTAAAGTAATAGAAATTTTATTTATTTTAAATTATTACTTTATGAATTATAAATATAAATATTGGATACAAAATTAAATTGGATAGAAACAATAAAAAAATTTTAATTAAAATTTCATGGTCTCTTAACACTGGAGATCCCAATCCGTCATAACCCTTTTTTTTACACGATCTAGCTGTGATTACGCTGTTTACAAAATATTTACTTTTACGTATTTCGTCATATTCATATTTGTTTCATATTCATATTTTCCTTTTCTTCATATTCATATTTTGTTTTTTTGTTCTTTATATTCATATATATTTTGGTTTCTCCTTTATTCATACGATTTATTCTCTCTTCTTTATTGATTGAGAGATAAAATAGAGTGATTTATTTACTTACAGGCAAATGTAATCAATGTAATGTCTTATCCGGGCGATTGCAGCAAGTTTCAACAATGCGATTCAAGTGGTTGCTTTGTATTGAGCTGTGGTATAGGAACAGAATTTAATCCGGCTATAAGTGCTTGTGACTATCCCTTGAGAGATCGTACAGGATGTAATAATCGTGGATGAGAATTTTAGTCCACAAAAAGTTAGTGTAAAAATGCAGAATTATTTTGAAATATTTTATTCCTATTTGTGCGGATATTTGTTGTTTTATTACGTTGTATAAATAAAATTATAATATTAATTTAAATTATGTTTGTTCGATTCATTGAAATTTTATGTCATTACTTGCAAAAAATAATTTCTCTACCGCTAATTAAAAAGAAAAACAAGATTATAAATAATTAAAAATTATAAGATTATTACGTTATTGCGAATCATTTTCGTATGTAGATTGATAATGTCGGCGAATTGTAATTTCACGAGTGACACTTGTGGTGCGATAAACTAACTACCATCGTCGCTCATAATAGGAAATATATCGATACGATGCAATGAGGAACAGTGATATAACGTGTAGACATGGAAAGACTATCACGATAGTGGACACGGATCTTTGCTTATGCATCTCAAGCAGATAACCGATTTTTCACAACTTCAAATAAATTTATTCACAGTAAAATATATATGTATGTCAGGAAAAATGTAGTTTCCGTGGTGACGATCGATCTTGGAGAAACTCCTGCCAAACTGCATGATGCAACTCACAATAAATACCATAACGTTTCGATCATGTTTTCGTAATTTTATAATTGCTTTTATAATTGCCTAAATAACTTTTCAGAATAAAAATATCATATGAATCATTTCATCGCTGATTTTGTTGTTTCTGCTATATTATTGTCACTTTATCTGCAATCAAGAATATAAGAATAGAGTAAAGTTAATTAAAATATTTTTGCGTATGCTACGCGAAAACAATATTGTAATCTAGTTTTTAAAAAATTGCTTAATTTTATTATTTCATTAGATATTTTAATGTAATATTTTGAGTTATTGAGTTTTTTTATTATTGTTTACTGTATTTAATTAAAGAAAAAATAATATTGCATGAAAAATTTGAAATTTGATTTTATTAACCGATTAATTAATGCTATTTGGTTCTTTTATCGCAATTTTATTATAGTTCAAGGAAGTGGTAAAAAAATTAATTAAATAATGAGAATATTGAATTCACTCAATTCATCATAAAAGTTTATAGAATGCCAATCCCGAAAATATATTATACCAACGTTTATTTTTACTTGCAAAAAAAGATGCACGTTATAGAGCAATGTAATGCTTAAAAATATATTACATTAAATGTAGGTATATGAAAGTCTAATATAAACTTTAGTTCTAATAGTTTTAATATAAACAATAAAATGAAGTAATAAATAATTTAATAAATTATTTATTACTTTATTTTATTAATAAATTAAGAATACAATGAGATTCTTCGTTCAAAAGGATATATTCAAAAATTAATGCGTAAGATAATTCTTATATTTTATGCATTATGACCATTATTTTATGGATTTTTGTATTATTTGCGCAAAACGGCAAATATCACGGTGAATTGCAGCAAGTACGTGATATGCAGCGGCAATAAGTGCAAACTGCAATAGAGACGTGCAAGTTCACATTTTCGATCCAATCTTCACTTTACTCATGTAGGTCTATCAACTGCAAGTTTTCGCGGAAACTGTAAGTTGTGCTGAAATAATCGATATATTATAAATCTTCGATTTCAAAGGGACTCGATAAAACGAGACTCTTTCACATGAAAGAGTTAGTCTCATGAGAAGACCTAAATTACATAATCTTTGGGAGTGGATTGAAAGAAAAGTATAACACCGATTTGAATAAAATTATATTTGTGTACTTATATTTGTGTACTATACTTTATATGTGTAAGTATATACTATACTTTATATGTGGCCTTATTGTAGATTAAAATACAAGGATGTATAATAAAAAATGTTATGTCTCTCTCCTTTCCTCTCTACAATCTCATTGAACGTTGCGTCTCTAAAATAAGATGAAAATCGCGAGAAATTTTATAGGGTCTTGTAATAAAAATATTCAAGTTTTGCCCTAAAGATTGTAATTAGTGTATGTTTTTTGTACTACATGAAAATAAAAATATGAAAAAACTGATAAAATGGCGACTAAATAAAACCAAGACTTCGTTTTTTGCATTTTTACAATTTTTTTAATTAAAAAAGAAAAGAATTCAAAATGCATGAACATTAATCATTGTAATACACAAATTAGATAAATATATGAAGAATAAATGTGCAAAATTTGAAATTTATAAAAAAATTTTTTAATCCATCGATCTGTTCTCTCGAAAAATTTTCCCGCGATTTTGAAAACATTGTTTTGGGAAAAACGACTTTAAATTTTACAATGATTTTTCATATGTTTAACAATAAATTATTTATATCAGTGCGCTTAATCTATTATTCTAAGACAATACAATAAGCTTTTTGGTTCTTTACAAACTCATACAATGCTATTTGTTTCTTTCTGCAAACTATTCTCGCTTTTTTCAATGTTCTGACGAATTATTAAACCCAATTCGACAATTTTTCGATCACTATACATTTCTTTCGAGTCATCTACCAAATAATGGCTTGATTTTTTTAGTGATTATATAAATTACGATTACATTTTTATAAATAAGTAAAATAACTGCAACTTTAGAGTTTAAAGCAAGTTATGATTATATGTTGCAAGTCCATTTGCTGCCTTTGAGTTATCCCGATTTCCTATCTGTGCACAATCTCGAAAAGATCCGCGCGCATATAACTGTCTAAATATTTAGAATATTTTAAAAAACCGCTTTAAGGATATTTTTCACACATTAAATTTTCCAAAAATGCAAAAAAAGTTTTTTGATTTTTTTAATCATTTCAATGAAACTGACTCTTGAAATGATTTTATTCGTTTATCAGTCTGTGTTATCCGTGTCTCTCGCGTCGGTCTCTTTATAAGGTTAGCTTGCAATAATCAACAGAAGTTTGCTCGCGCATCGTCAATTGGCAAATAGTTCTGTTTGCAGTTGTTCGTTTGTTGTGTGGAGTCTTGTGTTTGCTGGCGTCCTTTTTTTCTATTCTATGTACGTGTGCATAAGCACATACGTTTCGAGCTAAGAAACTCTCTTCTTCTCTTTTCGTTTTATTATCTTTTGTTGAGATAATCCTTGGCCTTTCTAACTGATAACGAGTGATCCGATTTCCATGAATCAGAGTACTTGTTTCCTTAGAGTATATCAATATCTGCTTCTGGTTAAAGCGGCGCTGATCACCATTTAAGCTCGATTTTAGAAAGAGCCAAAGATCAGTATAGTACGATGCTCGGTGTATCGCAGAAGTATCGAAAATGACGCCGCCTTTTAATTATTTCTTCGTCGCTCACTGTCTCATTTGTATAGCTGTTTTTTCTTCCGCGGTATGTGGTGAGATTGTTTGCTTGCGAGTGACTTTTAGTAATAAACGTAGCCATTTTAATTTAATTTCATTTTACATAAGACACAAGAAGTGTTTAAAATCATAATGTAACAAGAACATAATTTAAATGTGAACTAGATTGACTAGATGAATTAGCTTGACTAATTCTGAAATAATGAAATTGAAATGAAACTGAAATAATGAATTATGAAATTGAAATAAAAAGAATATTCGAAAATTCGGCATCGTCAAAAATCAATATTTCATTATATATAACAATATGTATAAAAATACGCATCGCAAAATATTTAATTTTATTATTTTTTTCAAAATTCAAGATAGAAGACGAAAATCTTATTTTATTTTTAAATTAATAGTTTGATAAAAACAAAAATATATTTTATTTCTTTATCAATGCAATAATAATATTACACATATATGATATAATGATATATAGTACAATATATAATAAATAATACGATATTTGAAATCAAAACCTAATAAATTGAGTTATAAAATATTTTGCACTTGTCTGTTATATATGACACAATATTTCATTATATGTCTGAAATATAATGTAAATGTAATGTAACTATCAGATGTGCTAATCAGATTATAGAAATATGTAATTTATTAGATAAAGAATGAAAATGTGTGTCACTTCAAATCTGTATCGTTTATTCTTTAAATATTTTTTATTAATTACATTGCTAGAATTTTAAAAAATTATATTTAAATCTTTTTATATCGTAAAATATACACAATATAATTAAAAATAAAAATTTCTTCGTATATTGATACGAACGAAAATAATACGAAGGTGAAGTGCGATATTTAAATCACATCTTGGCTAATTTGTATCAATTATCAAATTCGAATAAATCAAATTTAAAGTGAAATATTAGAGAATTAGGTACAAATAATTCAAAATTAGAGTTAAAAAAGGGCTAAAAAAGGTGCCTGATGTGCGTGCTGTTGATATAATATATATTTAGATGTTAAATTAAAAATAAAATAGAAATATATTAGATGTCAAATTAAGTTAAAAATAAAATAAAAATACAAACGTTTCGACCCTTATTGGGTCATTCTCAGTGTAAATAAAGCAGCATAGATATAATTTAAACATTGGAAATGATCGATTAATAAAACGCAAGGTCAATGTGTGAGATAGCAAAAATTATACGGACCAAACGCAATAAATTATAGAGAAAAAAACGCAAATTAAATATGTAACGCAACCTGCTACTCTCGTGAAGGCTAATTAGATAAAAACGTGAGCGTCAATGACGTATTCTCTCAAGATGAAACATCTTGTTAAAACTTATGCTTGAGAAGATCGTGGGTGTGTAGCCGATATGTAGTCGACGAAAGAAACAGATCTAATTGTCCGCGTAGGTACTAATTAATCTCCGAAGGAATCTAAGGGCGCACGCATTCAACATCACGAAAGAGCCTTCACGAGAGTAGCAGGTTGCGTTACATATTTAATTTGCGTTTTTTTCTCTATAATTTATTGCGTTTTGTCCGTATAATTTTTTTGCTATCTCACACATTGACCTTGCGTTTTATTAATCGACCGTTTCAATGTTTAAATTAAATTATATTTATGCTGCTTTATTTACACTGAGAATGACCCAATAAGGGTCGAAACGTTTGTATTTTTATTTTATTTTTAACTTAATTTGACATCTAATGTATTTCTATTTTATTTTTAATTTAATGTGACATCTAAATATACATTATATCAACAGCACGCACATCAGGTTTGGCACGTAGCCCTTTTTTAACTCTAATTTTTAAGTGAAATATTATGTGCTTATCAACAAAAATTAAGGAACCAAGCAATTATACAAGAATTGTCAAACGTCAAATTGTCTTATTCGCATATGTACAATAATTTATTATATTTTAATCCTAATATAAGAAATATCAAATATAAAAAATTGATTTATTAGTTCCAAAATATATAAGT
Organism: Cephalotes varians; assembly: GCA_037157785.1. Classification (NCBI taxonomy): domain Eukaryota; kingdom Metazoa; phylum Arthropoda; class Insecta; order Hymenoptera; family Formicidae; genus Cephalotes; species Cephalotes varians. The sequence continues at coordinate 2,462,741 of JANQDE010000023.1, read as the reverse complement.
ATTTTATTTACGTTAATAAAACAAATTCGACATAAATGTTGGTATATAATTTCAATATTAAAAGTTAAGACTGTTTTTAATAATTTTTTGTTGATTTTTATTATTACAGATCTATAATCCAAGATTGACAACTACGAAACCGCCGGAGCGTCGTGAATCAGTGTTTCCTTGGCATTCAGCTGAAAAAGAATTGCATGTTCAAATAATACCTCCTTTTTCAAAATGGCATCAATCGTGGGACAATATTACACCTAGCACGAAAAATTGGAGTCCTTGGCAAAAACTTCCAAATAGCGAAATTGAACAAAGAACGCAAATGGACATTCCTGAACAAGTTTCTGAACAAATTTCTGAAAAGGTTCTAGAACAACAGCGTAATTTCGAATCCGATAAAGTGAAACAACAAGAAAATCTGAAATTTCCTTTTGAATACGGAGATCTGACAGAGTCTGATAAAAATTATGGATATTTTAAGGATGAATCAAAATATGGAAATTACGATCGGCCTCAAAACGAGATTGGTTTTAACTATAAACCATTGAAAAGTGATGAGAACAAAAAAATGTATGTAGAATTTGAAAACGGGGATTTATACGAAGGCGTAGCTACTGATAGTACGGTAATTTTTTTCTTCGTCTGAACAGAATTTTTTTATACATTGTAATATCTTATGCTTATATACACAAGATTACACAAGATAATAATTTTATTCAAAATAATCTTATTAATAATGAGATATAAGATGTCTTAATATAATATACATATAATACATATATACACATATGTGTATATATGTACATACACACACGCGCGCGCGTGTGTGCATACGTGTTTTTCCAAATAATATACAAATTTATAAAATATATAATAAATTTTAATATACGTTTCAAATAAAAATAAAAATTTATAAAATTAAATTTTAGACGAAGATTTAAAGAACATCTGAAAAAATTTTAAATTTATTTCAATTTTTATTTTATGATATTATTTATTTGATGTTTGCATTGTAATAATATTGATTTTGGTTTTTTTGTATATAGAAACCACGAAAAGAAAATTTATTTCTTTCACGAAAATCACAGCATAAAATAGCTCGATATAATTCTCGATTGGGTGTTCAATGTCCTGACAACAATTCCACAGGACAGTTTGTTTATCCACCAGATTGCAAATTTTTCGTCAATTGTTGGAAAGGTCGTGCATTTGTTCAACCATGTGCTCCAGGCACTCATTTTAATCCTGATACTCTGGAATGTGATTTTCCACATAAAGTGAAATGCTATGAAGATGAATCTGTGTATTTCAGAGAGTCAGATTCTGAATTTCAAATTAATCGAAAATTACAGAAGTTACAAGTGTGTGTTTTTTTTACCAGTTTAGATAGTATGATAAAAAAGAAGAGTTCCATCTCCAATGGTCTTGATCTTGACATGTATTATAAAGGCCCATGACCCTGAACAATATTTAAAAAATTTTAGCCATCGGTCGTTGTTTATTAAAAAATTATTAACGAAAAAAATTTTTTAAATATATCAGCTTCTGTCAGTGTTAAAGAATAATTTGTAAACGTTGAACCTCACATGCATAGGCGCAGTGAATTCCTCCTTCTAAATAAGTTAATTTAGATTGAAATCTTATTTCGCCTGAAAAGTTGTAAATCTACGTAGAATTTTGTTCCTCGTAAACAATTGTAAACCCATATGGAACATCGCTTTGTGGGTTTACAACTTTCTGCACGATGCAAGATTTCAATCCAAATCTATTTATCTAGGTTTTCAGTGGAGTGCTTTGTAGAAAGAAGGACAAAATCTACTACTGCGTTTACGCATATATTTTACAACGCAAAGGTTCAACATTTACAAATTATTCTTTAATACTGACACAAGCTGATATATGTATTAAATTTTTTTTGTTAATAACTTTTTAATAAACAACGGTTGACGGCTAAAACCTTTTGAATATTGTTCAAAGTCATGATCTTGACAATTTATGCCAAAGTCAAGACCATTAGAGATAGATCCTTTTATCTTCATTTTTAATTATAAATTTCGTCTTTCAAATTTATTGACTTTAATATTATGTTTGATTTAAATAATTCTTTTTAGAAATATTTCGCGTATTGATATACTTACCACTTTATCGATTTATTTGATACCTGACATTTCTGACAGGAACCCAAATGTCCACCTTATTTGATCGGTTTATTGCCGCATCATGGTGATTGCACGAAATTTGTACAATGCGCGTATGGTGCGACCCATATCATGAATTGTAGCTCTGGAACAGTTTTCAATCCTGCTATTGGTGTGTGTGATTGGCCACGTAATGTAAAGGGTTGCGAAGGTAACAATAAATAATTATTTACTGGAAGAATAACTAGGTTTATCGTAAAAATAATGAAAAGTTTTATTTAATTTATTTTATAGATATTTTTAAATCTGATAAAAAAATACACCTCCAAAATACACCTCTTACATCTTTAAATTTAAATTCTGAATACGATAATGCGAAATATATTGAAGTAAAAAAAATTATATGTCCTGCGGATTTCACTGGATTATTGCCCCATCCGGAGATGTGTAAAAAGTTTCTTCAATGTACAAACGGTGTTACTTATGTGATGGACTGTGGTCCTGGAACAGTTTTCAATCCTATTACAACGGTTTGTGATTGGCCATATAATGTACCCAGCTGTAAAATAAGTATGTTTTAATTGTAACAAATAACGCTAACTATTAAGTTTAGTATTTCTGTGATTTTCTAAAGATAATATTTGCGATTATCTTTATCTAGAAAAACTAATAACAAGTATGATACATATAAATGTATTGACAAGGCCTATCTTAACAAATTCTATATTCTATTACTGCTCTAAATTACTTCTATATTACTCTATATTATTCAATCAAAAACAGATTGAATCAAACAATTGTTAACATATTCCGTACTGCGTCAATTTTAAATAGTTCGTTGAACACGTCGTACGATTCATGATATTTTTGTTTGTGTTTATCATATTTAAGTAAAATGTATTTTATGATGTGTTTAAAAACTATAAAAATTATTATTAATAATTAAATATAAAATTATAGAAATTATTATTAACAATTAAATATAAAAAAGAAGGTCTAATATATCAATATTGTATCATATATTATAAATAGGAAAGACCGGGGCTTTTTGGCACAGTTTTTACAATTTTGGCATTCGACTTTTTAAACAACTAATTATTATAATTAAATTAATACTACAATTAATAATATAATTAATACCAATATGATAAAAAAAACCTTTCGTTACACTTTCATGCCACAAACGATATCGTACATTATAGTACAGTTTCTTTGTAATAAGTGAAATACTTACATGCTGCATTTCAATAATAGAGTAAATTGAGATTATATTATGGTATAAGTTGTCTATAAATTGCATATTAAATTAATAAAAACGTAATAGAAATAAAAAACAAACCACAGATATATATTTCTTGATAAAGATTGTATCTTTTAAAATTATTTTGTAATGATCAAATAGCAATATATTGTTACAGAAAAACAAATGTAATTTTTTATAGATTTTTTATAGTTATTTGTTTTAGAAATATTGCATATAAAGTTTTGTCAGACAGTTTAAGTTGTAACTGAATGTTCATACACAAGGCAACAAACTAAGTGTCCAAACTAAGTTTGTCTTAAGTGTGAACCAACGTACCCCATTTCTACATACATTTGACTTTAATCAATTTATTATTTATCTCCAATATATTATTATTTATCGCCAAAATTTTTGCGACGGGCTAGCCCTTGGGACTGCCGAATTCCAAGAGGACCCAAATTCTAAATCATTAGACCGATACGATACGCGATTATTTAAGGAGTTTACTAACAGAAACGAGACGATACGCGACGACAAATTACAAATTACTGCTATTACTAAAAATAACATAATATACTGTTAATACTCAAAATAATATGTCGTATAGTAACAGAAACTTTACTTTTAACTAATAATACGTCACTTAGATTTCTTTCAAGTTAAAAACATTAATACGAAATTTTGAAACGTTCGAAAATTTACTTGCTTCCTCTTAAATCAGATTTTCTCTTTTTAATTATAACTAGACATTGTAGACGCGCGCTCCGCGCGCGCTATGTAGTTTCTTTTAATTATACTTGAATAAATGTAATTTATATTACACTGTTACTATTRCACTATTAACCCTTYGGTACACAACTGTCAAAATATGCAATGACAGTCGCTCACGAAGCAAGCGCAGCTAGAGAACCAATYGGCATCGCGAAAAARTAGCAACAACTTCGATATATGCGAGTAATCGATTTAACATGCCTTTTTTAGAAAGGATATTTGTTTGATTCAAATAAAAGTTAGGGAAAAATATCTATTTTATAAAAAACATATTATGTGATAATTTTTCCATTGTTTCTTTCGCCATAAATACATAAATAAAACGCAATGCCAACTTGCCTTTTGGGTCTCAAGATTCCTTTACACATGATATTAGAAATTATTTTATAATTACATTTCTTTTTGTAAAATATCAATAAAATGGAAAATTCAGATTAGATCGGTGATCCACGTGATATGGAATGTGTTAATCAAATAATAATAAATTATTTTTAATTATTTATTATTAATTGAGGGATTTATTATTAATTATTACTTTTTGAAATATTATAAAAATAATTGTAATTTATACTTTTTGAATTTTTTACAGGTAAATCTGATGATAAAGTACACAGGTCAGAAGATAGTACTTGGATTCCATTTGCTGGAGTTCGAGATACCGCATCACGATTAAATCCAAGTCGCTATAATCACACTTCTAACTCCCGTGGTCATCTTTTTCGATCGGAATATAACACGACAATGAATCCAACATTTAGACCAACCTGGAGACCATTTACGACATCTATAAGCTCACTTTGGATACCAACATATCGGACAACACCAAAGCCATTTTATGAGCGTTCTGAGCATGCTGTTAATTATCATGATAATTACGACCATGGAGAAAGTCAATATCAATATTATGGACCATATCGTTCAGAATGGAAACTAAGTAATGGAAATTTGGGACAACCTTCTGAAAGCAATTATAAGTTTCAAAATCATTTAGATAAGCAATGGACGAAAAATCATAAAACTGATCAAAATCCGAAACAAGTTTATTATTCTAATCGTCCAGAAGGATCGTGGTCATACGAACATAGAAAAGAGCATCGTTATGATCATAGATATTATCCTCCCGGTTATCATTATCATCATCATCATCATCATCATTATCATAATTATGGACCTATATCAAATCCAGTAAATTCAAGTTCAAACTCTGCTACTATTAGCGATCGAAGATACGATCAAGGATCTATTTTAAATGCAGATGATAGTCATTGGCATTCTGATCATCATTATGATTTCGATCATTACGATCATCATTATTTCGAACATATGTCGAACGAAACAGATCAAAGGATTCAACCATATTTTCCTTCTGGAGGATACAATGAAAATAATAGTGAGTTTTATAATGAAAATAACAAAACAAAGATTTTTGGCATTGCTGATGATGATTTGTCAGCTAATCAAAAGATCGATCATAATTTGCCTCCGAACAGGCAAAACTATAGTAGGACGAATCCAAGATTTTATCCTAGTTTCAATCATACTTTTCCATTCGCTGGAAATATTTTGCTAAATAGTGATAATAAATTTACTGAAAATTGGAATCAAAATAAATCGCAACAAGATAGACTATCTCCTTTTTGGATAGGACAAGAAAACTTCACTTGGAATCAGCCAAATGGATCATCTGGTTTTAAACCGAGTACGTTTCATGGTCAACAAAATCAAGAAGTACAGATAAAAATTCAGACACATCCGTGGGATCAAGGTAAATAAAAATTAATATTAAATTTGTTTATTATTTTATATATGTGTAATAAATTACTAATTTATATATATATATATATATATATAATTATATAATATATAATATATAAACAAAATTTACTGCCAAGTATTTGCACGTTGTATAAATTTACTTCGTGAAGTGTATAATAATATGATATCCATTGAGAAACAATACAAGTATGCAAATGTATAATAGTGCTTCTTATTATTAATTATGATGCATGACATATAATAATATGTATGGAAATTATGTTGCATGTTAATACATTTCATGAATTAAATTCATAGAAATTCATAAAAATTGAAAATGTACACAGTAAGTAAATAAATATTATATATTTAAATATATAACATAAAGTATTTACATAATCAATACTATGAATGTATTATATAGATAATTAAATTCAATCAGAAATTATATAGATAAAAATGCGAAATACGTTTGTGTATTGATAGTTTATATATATAAATATTAAAAAGAGTATTTCTGAAATAACTTATTGTATAACTATTATAACTAGATATAGATGAGTTTAAAGTTTAATGTTTCATAGACATAACCAAGACAATAAATTACAACGGTAATTCAGAAATAATATATATCAGCAAAGTACGATTAATAGAGAGACGGATGCAAAAATAGCACAGTGGGCATCAAAAACAAATGTTTTGTTAAATTCAAAGAGTAAATTCAAGTAAATTTAGGTTTGTAGGTTGATTTATAATCTTTATTTTTTTATTTACTTGACAGTAAGTCATATGATATATCAAATACTAGTTTCTATATGTATTCTATATGTTTCTATATGTATGTTATATACAAAATATTATTCAAATAGTTGATATATTGATATACTTTTCTCATAACGTTTTATAAGAATTATATAGAATTATATAGCTCTAAAATTTGTCGCAGAATCTACAACTCAATATCCGCGAACAAACTTTTATCCAAATGGAATATATATCAATGCAAATAGCATAAAAGGTCATTACATCACGAAAGAAATTGAGGATAATCAAGAACGTTTAAAGATCCATAGTACTCAAAAACTCATCAACCGGAATAACAGTTTTAATAATATATCTTAATTATTACGTTATCTTACGATATTTCATTTGACTTTATATTATTTTCATAAGACTTAATTTACATTACATGTTGATTTTTTTAACGCTCAATTTTATTTTAAGTTTATTATTATCATATCTTAACTCTTAATTTAAATTTTCTACATATATTATGAATCTGTCTGTCTCTTTTCCTTTCTTTTTCTCTCTTTATTATTTAAACTTTGACTATTAACAAAAACAAGCAATTATTACTTATCATGAATATAATAAGCATTGGAGCCGTTATATATCTATTAATTATTTACTAGAAATTGTATTATCTGTAATATGTAATTTGATTGCATAATAATTTGGTCAATAGCACGTGATAATAATTTTGTGTGTATGTTTGTGTGCGCGCGCGCGTGTACTTAAATTTTGCAATTTACATCTAAACGTTTGGTCAAAACTATTTCTTTTGTAACAGGTACTGAAAATAATTATACATCATTTATACGCACACTGATAACAACAACAACAGAGAATATTTTAAATAAACAAATTGTCGAATTGTCAAAGAGAAGACGGGAGTTTGAATATACTGCGAGAGAAAAAGAGTTGCACAATTCTGATAACACGAGTGATTTTAATTTATCTAGTGACTCAATTAAATATGAAGATGATCATTGGAGTAATAGCGATACGAAAATAAGTAATGTAGATTTGAAACCTCCAAATATTATAGAACCCGAAATAAATGATTACGATGGCGTGGATATATTGGATGATAAAAATGTCTGGAAACCTGAGCTGATTTTCGAAAATAAGACCAAGACGACGACTTCATCAGTCATTATGAGAATCGGTCCGAAAAATACAGATGTCGAACTTTTTAATATTGAAACAGCCCCGTTTCAAGAAAGTAAGTTGATGATTTAATTTAACATAAATTCATATGTTTTTATTTAGACAATGAGTATTCACACTCGTGAGTAAAAAAAAATTTTGGTAAGTTAATCTTTAATTATCTTTTTGCATATCTTTTCGTAATTACTTTCTTGTGCATTTTTGTGCCAATCAAGTATTATGCTGAAATCAACTTTTTACTTTAGATTAAGCTTTTGCAACAGATATCACAAAATATTGACGTTCTTTGTCGCAAAGAATAATATTTCAATGTAAAATTTGTAAACCTAAAATTAAAATCAATAATGAGTCAAATTAAATTTTTATATTTACTAATTGCTGTTTATTAAATGTTTCAAATATTTATAATATGTATTTCATCTTGAATATTTTTATTTTATATAATTTTATGTAATATTTTATTTTATATAATTATATTTTTTATATTTATGAATATATATATATATATATATATATATATATATATATATATATATATATATTGTTGCGCCCCTGAATGTTCGTGGGAAGAGTCAGCTGATGTGGCCGATCAATATTATCAATCGGTCGTAAAAGGAAATTTATAGACGGTCATTCCGCTCACGGAGTGGAATGTTATAAAGGAGAGCGATGCGATTGCCAGGCAACGGAGTTTGGCGGAAAGCTTCGCGGCTTGCGAATTGGATTCGGACACGAGATTGTGACTTCGAAAGCTAGATATTCTTGTAAACTATTACGTGTTCCATTAAAGTTGTTTTTCTTAAACACATCTTACTTATTTCTCGCGAGTACGCGTGCTATCCTCGGTAAAGTGACGACTTCTTCCCGCAGACGCAACAATATATATATGATGTAGTATTAAAAATTTAAATATAACTATCCTATTTTATTATTATGTACTTATACATTGTATATTATTTATACGTTATATTATTATATTTATATATTGTATACTATATATTTATTTTTTACATAAATTTATTTAGTTTTTTTATTCTTTTATAACTTAGTTTTTTATTCTTTTGCATGCGTTCCTCTTTTGTGCTTTCGTATGACTTTAATTAACTTTATAGAAACATTAATGTATAAAAATATATTCGTGCAAATATATATGACATTAATAATATTAATTATTATATTCTACATTGTTTAAACAAGTGATAAGTAGATAAGTAAAATAAATAAAAGAATTTATTTAATTTTGTAGAAGAACCTCCATTCCCAGTTTATTACGTGCAGCCAGTGCATTCATTAACTCATTCAAAAAAATCCGTTCGTCTAACACCTATATCTGGTCAGGTAAGAGCATTTACGTAAAGATAAATTGAAAAACATTTAATCTTAATTATTAATATAAAAAAATAACATTTTATTTAATATATTAATCAATGACATTTTAACATTTCATCAATAATATTTTATTAATATATTAGGTTATTTATTATTTATTTATATTATATAGGTTATTCGTTTAAGAGGCGGTTCTGGGCCTAATAATGGTTATGTTGAGGTACAAGGTATGCTGCCTGGTTGGGGCATAGTATGCGATTCTAGAAATAGTTGGACTTTAAAGGAAGCTCATATTTTATGTCGACAACTTGGGTATATCAGGTAAAATAAAAAATTATTACATCTTGAAATACTCTCTCTAAAAATTGTATTGGAATTTTGTAAAATTGCACACACACACGCGCGCGCGCGCGCACACACACACACACACACACACACACACACATACATTTATATACACTAGCTATGTACGTGTTTAAATATTTACAATATTTTTTCATTAAATTTCATTACATAATTGTAAAGACAATTAACGATATATCTTTATATATTTTTTAATAGATTTTTTATATAGATATAATAATATATTTTATATATTGTAATTTTTTTCTGATAATCTAACTTTATTATTAACGTTATTACTAATGTTAACAAATAAAGATAAATTATTATTTATTGTTAAACTTATATATTTTAATGTTCAATTTTAGTTTTAGAATATATTTTGTATTTCGATATTTTTGTTTATTATAAATTTTAATTATTTTGGATAATAATAAAATAATAAATAATGAAAAACATAATATCATACGACTTATTTTGTTCTTTATAGAGGTGCAGAAATGGTTTGGCAAGGCAGAAACAATCACAGTGGTATACCAACTTGGATCGCTGCAAATACTGTAACATGTCTCGGCAATGAAACAAGATTTCAATTATGCAAGTAAGACATAAACTGTCAGAGATTAAAAATTTCTTTTATTGTATAAAGATGATCAGGTAAAATCTATATTTTTTTTCTTATCCACATAATAATAACAAAATATTTGTAATTAATCCTTTTTTCTTTTCGTTTCTTAAGTTTATAATTATCATTTATTTGCAATGTCTTTTTATATAATAGGCAAAAATTATTATGCTAAAATATACTGTGATAATCATAATTTAGATTCACACATAATCAAGAGTGCCGCGTGGATAGAGATGCGATTGGCGTGCAATGTACTCCCAATCGTATTGCGCATTGTCGTAAGGATGAAATACCTCATAATGGACAATGCTATCATTTAGCTGATCCTGATTGCGGATTTAATCACGCTGAAGCATTAGAACATTGCAAACGAAGGAATGCGCGGCTCATTGACATCACTAATCAGGCGGAAAATAACTTTGTTTCGGAGTGGTTGTTACAATCATATCCAGAAGTTAGTTCGATTATGACTTCCGGCTTCGGTTTTGCCAGTATGAATCGCACCTTGTGGCTTTGGGCGAATTCTGCTTATGCCAAATTCAAGTATGATTCTTAGAATATCTACAACTTCTGTTTAATTTAATGAACAGTGACCACTGGCTAAAACAGCTAATTTATTAAATTTCTTTTTTTTTATTGTTATTTTTATATCTTTATCTAAATAATAAATTACTAATCTCCTTTTCTCTTTCTATCAAACCAATTATAATTCTTGCAATAAAAAATTCATTTGTCTTGTTAAAAATAAATGAATTCAAAAGAATTATTATATCTTTAGATTTTTGTAAAATGTTTTGTTAGATTTACAAAGTGGTGGCCTGGGTGGATGAATGATACGGAACAACCGCCATGGGTTGGTTCTCGTCCTCTTTGTATCGTGATGAAACGGAAATTTTCGTGTCAGGAACGACCCGAATCGACTTGTGACACAGATTATTTCTTCTGGGACACTGAAGACTGCGCAACTACTTCGAAAGGGCATTCTTTTATTTGCAAGAGGCCTTATGATGATATTGGTATTATTAAATAAATATAAACATATAACAATATACAAGATGTCTCATTTCATCTTTGACGATCAAATATTTTGAAATCAAGGGATTTTAGGATAAATATATCAATTAAGAGAAACAGCTCCAATTATCTTGACCTTGACATATGTCACATCGTGATCCTGAACAATATTTTAGCCAGTGGTTGTTATTCATTAAAAAGTTATTAATAAAATAAGTTTCATAAAAAGAACGTAATTTTTGGACACATACATTTAAGAACTCGATTCACGTATAAAATTGGAAACCATGTCGAACCATATAATTATAGACGTTGTTTTGCACTATAATCAGGGAGAGTATCGAATCTCGTTTTGAATTGCAAAGTACCTGCGTGGGTTCCGCCTTTCCTTTGTCCACGTATTCATTTAAAAATATGTAAAAATGCAAATAATGCAATATTGTATGTACTAGATAAAATTCAAATTATGAAGTTAAACGTATCTTTATATTGTCAACTTTGTATATCAACTTTTTAATAAACAATAACCGTCGACTAAAATCTTTTGATTGTTACTAAGGAAAATGCCCTTAACAACATAGAGGAATAAGATAATTGGGATTACCTCCCTTAATCGATATATTTATCAAAAATCATACAATTTTATCTTAAAAAATGGATGATCTTTATATAACTTTGAAAAATTTTTTTTTTCTCAAAAATTGATTTTACTATCATTTGTTTAAAACAATTTTTTCTGAAATTCCTAAATTTTCAGATATTTGATTGTTAAAAATAAAAAATGGAACATAATAATGTATGATAATGTATTAAAATTACGCATGTAATGATAAACACAAGACATTTTTTTCCAATACATCTTTTATCTTTTTCTCTATTAATTAACTGTGCTATAAAAAATAATATTAATTTATATATATGTATAATAATATTATGTTTTATCGAATTTTACTTGTGATTCTAAATATATAAATTTGTTAAAATAAAATCAAATAGAAAATGCCGTACGTACTTTCGCGGTTATTAGTGCGCAAATTAAAAAAATCTTTATATGTGTTGTAATGTAATAAATATATTATGTGTTAAAACGTACAGTGCAATATGCACCAAACGTTTCAATTCTTGATACGAATCTTTTTTAGCGTAACAAAAGTAGTCAATTTAAAAGTGTCAGGTATTTGTCTCTTGGATCTTTCATCTCTCATCAGATTAATATCCAAATTAATCAAGGAGTAAAATAAAAATAGGATCAATGTGTGAAATCCATATTTAAATCTTGTAAAATGATCAAAAATTATAATTAAAAAAGAAGTTTTTACTGCGAAGGTATGATGGATCGGTGGAGGGGGTGATATATATTACATCTCTTCTCGATTCGTCATTATCTATCAATATCATTAGCTGAACGTTTTATCTTCCGACCTCTCTTTTGTCACTGTAAGTTTTTATACATATTTATACTATGATTCTTTTTGTTTGATTCTTTAATTATAATTTTTGATCATTTTACAAGATTTAAATATGAATTTCACATGTTGATCCTACTTTTATTTTATCCTTTGACCAATTTGGACATTAATTTAACAATGAGAAATGAGAGATCGAAGAGACGAATACCTGACACTTTTAAATTGACTACTTTTGTTACGCTGAAAAAGATCTATATCTCAAGGATTAAAGCATTCGTTGTATATTGCACTGTATGTTCCAACATAATATATTACATTACAATATATGTAAATATTTTTTAATTTACGCACCAATAACCGCAAAAGCCCGTATGGCATTTTCTATTTGATTTTATTTAAATTTTGGGTCCATTTTCATTATTTTGTTATAAATATATTATATAAAGTAATACTTTTGTAATATAGAAGGTATCTTTGTATATTAACTTTGCCATCGAAATATTTAGAAAAGATGGATTTTTTACAAAAAAATAATTAGAAACAAAACTTTTAGGGCTTTGAGAGGGCAATTTGATGAGTTGATAAGATTTTCGTTCTGAAGCTCGTGTTGAGCCTAGCATAATTTTTTTTAAATAGAAACCTCTATTTTTTATTACATATTCTTGTACCTGACCTCGTGAGTTTTCCAAAACATTGAAATAAGTTATTTTTCATTAAATGGGAGTTTTAAAAAATCGACCTGGACTAAGCCCAATAAAATCTGAACCCATCAGATTGCCCTCTGAAAACTCTAAAAATTTTGTTTCTAGTTATTTTTTTCGTAAAAAAACCCGTTTGTTTTTAGATTTCGATAGCAAAATTAAAATGGGCTTGCATATAACAACGAATATCTTGAATATAGATTTCACAAACTTATCTAGGGTATAGGTAGCAAATATGGAATATTAATTTTTAAATCTCTCTGATACAAATGCATATTTAGATTTTTAATAAACGCAGAACTCTTGGGTAACATGTTAGTTATAACATCCAATAAAGGAAAGTCTCTGAAATTTAAGGTTCAATTTCAGTATTTATGAAAAAAGTGAGAAAATGAGGAGGATAAAAAAAAGATATAATATAGAATACCGGTCAAATTTGAGGAACAATAATAATTAACGCAAAAAATGAAAATGTGTAAATTTGTTTTTTTTTATATGATTAAAACTCGGTTAAAAATCATATCCTGTGCAATATAGTACATAGAAAATCAAATTATACCATGAACATAGACAATAAAATCAAATCCTAATTTGTTAAATTATTATGTAAAATAAACATTAACATTAAAAATATTTTCTATTATTTATAAGAAAAACAAAAATATTATATTTTCTACTCTTTATCCTATAATAATTTAATTATTCCATATTACCAACACATTTTAATGACACACAAACTCTTTCCGTTTCAATAAAGAGTTACAAATCGCAATTAAACGGCATAATGTTATTCATTCAACTTTATTAAAAGCGTTTGTGTAATATAAAATTATAATTGTGTTATATAAATTAAATAACTTATATTCAACTTGTAAGAACACTTTTTGAGATAGTGCTATCAAATCTCTAGACGCAACAAAAATAAATGCTTATATTAGAGAAATCTGTTGTTGCATCGAGTTCACTATTTGATATGGCATGTTTAATTAGCCACTAGAATGCTATGCTTTGTTTAAAAAATAAGCCTTTATTCCATATTAGTAACCTATTCCATATTCGCTGCCTTTACCCTATATCCGTTTGTCTAGGTTGCGTTTACGGGAAAGGAAATCAATACACTGGCAAAGCAAATGTAACAATATCAGGAAATGAATGTCTTCTATGGGCCGATGAGAGAATCGCACATCAATTACGTATAAATGTAGATTTGTTTTTATATATGCATCTAAAAAAATATACTTTCCATCAAATCAAAGTATAACTTAATTTCTATCATTAGGTTGTTAATAAAGAAATTCGAGACAAACTGGAAATGCACAACTATTGCAGAAATCCTAATCCAGTAAAGGAATCAAGACCGTGGTGCTTTACAGAAACTGGAAATCGTGAATATTGCGATATCCCTGCCTGTGGAAATATTGGTATCTGATGTTTACTAAAATATATAAATACCAAACTTTTTCAATTGTGAAGAAAGTGATGACATTTGACAAAATAAAAATTGTAATAATACAAATTGTTTTTTTTTTCTAGATTCAAAACGATCTACGTTGACAGGTCAATGCAAACCTAAACATTTTGAATGTACGCCGGGAGAATGCGTCCCTTCCCCATGGGTTTGTGATGGAGAAGAGGTAAAATACACACACACACACACACACACACATACACACGCGCGCGCGCGCACAAGAAAGAAAGATGCAACATACATTTAGCACAAAGTAGCTCGATAGTAATATGCCAATTGTTTATAAAAATTTAAACATTAAAAACCTTTTATTATTAAATTTTTAATTTGGAGAATTGAAATAAAAATATTCAAATATAATTTATAATTCTTTATTTTTCCATTTTAAAGCTTTCTCTCTCTCTCTCTCTCTCTCTCTCTCTCTCTCTCTCTCTCTCTCTCTCTGTGTGTGTGTGTGTGTGTGTGTGTGTGTGTGTGTGTGTGCGCGCGCGCGTGTGCGCGTGTGCGTGTGTGTGTGTTGAAAAAACAAATTATGATTTAAAGTTGTTGCTAAATGTCTACGTTAAAAAAATCTTAACGCTTTAATAAACTTATTATTGTTTATTTTATTCAAGTAAAAATTAATGACATAATTATTATAACATTTATTATTATAATGTATGTTATTTAGGATTGTACGAATGGAGCTGACGAAAGAAAATGTATATTGGATCTGAATCTTTTTGAAAAATCTGCAAAACATAAACTTGAAGGTTACGATGTGGAGAAATGGTTGAATACACCTTTGAAAACCTGTGCATTAAGATGCAAAGAAGCTGATTTTACTTGTCGTTCATTTAATCATAAGTATATATAAGTATATATAATAATTTGTTTAAAAATTATTTTTATGTATTAAACAATTATTTATTTACATACATAATTCTTAAGAAACCGTATTTGAGAAAAATAAAATTTTATTATAATACTCATAAAATACATGTATATAATTAACATTTATAGCAATATATAATAATAAAAAATATTAATGATATACTTAGTTATAAAAGATATATAATTTATACAATCATTGCTTAAAAATAAAATAACCTTTTGTCTGGCAGTTATATTGATTATAGAGATTAATTAATTATTTAATTAATTATTTTCTTTGTATGATGTATAATTATTTACAGATATTATCTGTTTTAGATCAGATGGAAACGTATGTCTATTAAGTAACAATAATATCGGCTTGACTGGTGCACTCAAATCTGACAAAGAATTTGATTATTATGAAATGAGGGAGAGAAGCATAAACTGCGATGGCATGTATATTTGTAATAATCGCAAGTGTATAAATCAAACAAAAGTCTGCGACGGTAAAAATGACTGCAATGATCGCAGCGATGAGAATATCTGCACAGCTGAAAATTTTGATTACAATATCCGCTTAGCTGGTGCAAATAATAGTTATGAGGGTCGAATAGAAGTCAAAAGTAAGTATTCTTCCCTGGGGAAAAAAAATTCTTTCATGATATTTTATAATATTTTTGAGAATTTTTTATATTTTAAATTTATGAAGATTTTTATAAAAGTATTTGAAACTTTTTTTGCAGAATAAGTAATCTTAGAATATTTCAGAATATATATATATATATATATATATATATATATATATATATATATAGGGTGTCCCATTTTAAATAATGCATTAAGATTTCTCGAAAATTGTAGTAGAGGAAAAATGTTTCGAACAAAAGTTGTATGGTTCGGAGGGGAACATAAGAAGATACTATTGATTTGGCCTCGGGTGGCGTCTTTAAGGTCAGGTCAAGATCACATCAGTTTTTTAAAATAGAACATCATATTTTTGATTTCAGAATCCAATAGCTGATAGTAAGAGTTTTTCAAAATGAAGTTCATTTTCACTAAGTAGTTTCCGCGTTGTGAAACTCGAAAGTTACAGTCTTCAGCATTAGCACCGGATGTCTTCTTCTAGGAAACCTCTGATACAAAGCTGCAGCTCTGCGATAGTTATCTCTGCGTTCACCAAGCACTAGAAGTATGTCGACAATCTCATTAGAGTTGTAATCAGGCATACTGATCAGATGGACCAACAGTATAGACTTGTATAGAACTTTTCAAAAAAATCTGCAGCGAAATCTAATGCAGAAATCTAATGCGAAATTTAATGCGCGTGGCAGACGACAGTAAAAAAAGATAGACAGTAAACAAAGATTCGAATGGTATGAAACCAGAGACCTAGCTTCAACGATCGGAATGTTTATCTTGCGTTTTTATCGATGAGACAAAGGCAAGGTACTAGCCTTGTAATGCTCAGATATCACGTATGTTCTAAACACGTGCAAGAAAAAAGAAGGAACAAGATCGCACACACTCATTTTCGTGGAATCCGTTGACAGGAAGTAATCAGCATGAATAATTTTGCCAAAGAGGCCGGAACTAACAATCTGGAAATAGCACGTTAATAAATTTAGGGTTCCGATGCTAATGCTGAAGATTGTAACTTTCGAGTCTCACAACTCGGGAAGTACTTAATGAAAATGAAATTCATTACAGTGGTTTAAAAAACTCTTGCTATCAGCTATTAGATTCTGGTACCAAAAATATGATGTTCCATTTTTAAAAAATTGATGTGATTTTGATCTTAATGACGCCAAGATTAAATCAATGGAATCTTCTTATGTCCTCCTCCAAACTATAACTTTTGTTTGAAACATTTTTCTGTATCTACCATAGTTTTTGAGAAATCTTATTTAAAATGGGACACCCTGTATATATAAAAAGAATTCTAGAAAAGAGGTATAGATTTTTTCATAGCTTTTTTGAGAAGTATTTTAATTTGTATAAAAAAAATCTAAAAATTTTCTAAAATTCTAAAAAATGTATAAAATTATATAGAAATTGTAAAAAAAATTCTTAAATTTATATGGAAATTCGGAAAAATCATATGTGAAGAAGTATAAGAAAAAATTTTTACTAAAGTCAAATTATAAGAATATATGAAAAGTGGATAAGTAAATAAATTAGATAAAAATATATAATGTAGTATACTTTAATAAAACATTACGAAGTTTCTATTGTTTTATTAGTCACATTAGTTCAAATGCTTCTTTTTTATTATGTTTATTTTTTTATTACATTTAAATTAATTTTTTAAAATTTATTATATATTTTTTGTAAATAATTACATACAGAAATAAAATATATTTTTATAAAAGAAGATTACAAGAAAAGAATGAAACAAATATTTCAGGGACAAAAGTTCTTTTCCCTCTTTCTTCTCTCTTATATTTTAATTTTAATCAGCGCTCACACTGTCGAATAGTTTTAGGACATTGGGGACAAGTATGTGACGATGGCTTTGGTATGATCAATGCTGATGTTATCTGCAAAGAACTTGGTTTCGATCTTGGAGCTTTGGAAGTTAGACCGGGTGGATTTTACGGAAATCTCGATCCACCTACGAGATTTATGGTGGATCAGTTGAAATGTCGCGGAAACGAGACTACATTACGGGAATGTGATTTTAACGGGTAAAAATTGACAATGTTCTTATTTATTGTGATGTCGTATATTAACAATCGATCGCTGCATTGTTTAAAATAGCGATTCACTAAAATTGATAGCTGATTTATATTTTCATTTTAGATGGGGAGTTCATAATTGTCAACCAGAAGAAGCTGTTGGAATCGTATGCAAGACTGCAGTAAACACTTGTCAAGAAGGTTATTGGAAATGTGACAATAGTCCAACTTGCATACCCACCTCTTTCATTTGTGACGAGGTGGTCGATTGTCCAGATCATTCCGATGAAAGTTTAGAACATTGTGATGTAAGAAAGTTAGGAAAAAGTAAAAATAAATTTGCATACCTTTAGATGACTTCGATTTCAGGCACCGTTCGAGTTGCGCTTGATGAATGGCAGCAATTCTCTACAAGGAAGAGTGGAAGTGCGACATCATGGCGTGTGGGGTACCGTGTGCGATGATGACTTTACAAATGCTACGGCAATAGTCATTTGTAAATCTTTGGGACACGGTGGTATCGCTATAGCTAAAAAAAATGGTTTCTTTGGGCCTGGCCAAGGACCAATATGGCTCGATGAGGTATTACATTCGTAATTCATATTTAATTTTTAATTTCTTATACGAAAAAGTTTGTTATTTAAAAGAGGTTTGTTGTAAAAGATCTTTTAATTTGTATTTGATATTTTCTTTTTTTTCAATTTTTATTTATCTTATTTTATTTAATATTTCTCTCTTTCTCTCTCTCTCTTTCTCATTTTAAATATATTTAATATATTTTTAATATCCTAATTATTCAACTGTCTTTTATAAACATTTTATAAACATTAAACATATTAATGATAATTAATTTGATGATGAAAATAACTGAGGTAATAAGTAACACTAAAAATGTGTGTATAAGTATACAAATTAACTCGGCTTTTTTAAAGAAATTTATGTTTATTAAATAATATGTTTATAAATATTGTTTATTTATACAAAAATAGCTTGTTGGGTCACTTGTAAGTGCATTTGCAAATTCTGATTGAGTCTGACATGGATTTTCTTTCACTTCGTTATTTTCAACTTTCTTCGATTGTCCAGAATACTTCATCCTGAAGATTGAAATTATCATTATCCCGAAACTTTTGAAACCACTTTTTACACGTGCTATAAGATACAGCATTTTCATCTAAGGCTGATCATATCATTTCCTTAGTCTTGCCGGGAGCGTCCCGTTTGTTCAGGTTGTGATTGATCGCAGTCACTCACAACAGGCACGGCCTAGAGACTTTCCACTAATCAAGCGCTGTGAGAGGCTGGTGGGCAATCGGGACGTGGTCAAACGGACTTCACCCCATTTTTCTTCAGTTAAAATGCGAAAAAGAGGCAGTGCCTCAGATGCTGCTTTTCGAACGGCATCGCTTTCTACTACTGTTTTTTGAAGTTATATCAGCAACACTGTCAACTATTATGGTTGCGTTTCGATATTCACTGTCAGTACTAAAAATCTACAGTGCATGTTACGTATACTATAAATTTTCAGTACTGGTAGTGAAATCGAAACGCAACCTATATCTCGTTTTAAAGCTGAAGGGTGGCGTTTCAAAACAATTATACGGCGGGAAAAAAAAATTTTAATTTAAATAGGTGCTGATTAAATGAAGCCGAGAATCAAGTTGTATGCCTAAAATAGCACTATTGTTATTTTAATTAATATTCTATAAGATAATTTTTTTTAATTATCTTTTAAAAAATTTTAAATTTTTACAAAATAGGTTTTCTGTCATGGAAACGAATCGCAATTATATCGATGCGAGCATAATCATTGGGGTCAACATAATTGCGATCATAATGAGGATGCAGGCGTCATTTGTTCACCTGGAAATGTTAATACTAAAGTAAATAAAACAAATTTTTCTTAATTTATTTATTATAATTTTTTAGATTAAATTTTAATTGTTATTTTATCTGTTAGATTGTGCATTTGAGGTAAACAATAATATTAGGATTTCATATATTTGTACAGAATACGTGTAAAAAGCATAATTATTTGAATTTATTTAACATAATAAAATATAACAGAACAATATATTTAATATACAGTAAAATATTTGATACAAGTCGCAATAATTGCCATATTAAAATAACTTTAAAATAGACAAAATTTTATAACATTATATAATTTATTTATTCCGTTTGTTTATTAACATTTGTTTGTTTAATTTTTTTTTATTAAACAGCCATACTGGATAAACAGCCAGGAACATCCAGAACCAAACATTAATGAGCTACTTCCGTCAAATTGTGGCCAACGTGCCAAAGATTTTGATGATGATGGGGACTTAATATTTCAAAAAGTAGTGCATGGCTCCGTTGCACCAAAAGGCACCTATCCGTGGCAGGTAAATTACTTTTACAAAGAAAATGGTAGATTTTTTACAATAACCAGAATGAAGAATTGTTGTCATCCAGTCATTTTATAAGTCTTCAATGTTAAAATAAATATTACGTCAAATATGCAGCGAGATTGATAATACAAGAGATAGTTAAATAATATTTAGGCTAGCATTCGAGTTCGAGGGCACAGTCGATCAAGTCACTGGTGCGGTGCTGTTATTATATCACCTCTACATGTGCTAACAGCGGCACATTGTCTAGAAGGTTACAACAAAGGCACCTATTTTGTTCGTGCAGGAGATTATAACACGGATGTAAGTAAATGTAGTTATTATCGAATTAAATTATCATGGAATCTCCAAGAGCGTTTATATTTTCCAAATATATGGCATTTTATACTGTATTTGACTATCAGATAAACGAGGGAACGGAAGTAGAAGCTAACATCGAGGATTATTACGTGCACGAGGAATTTCGTAAAGGTCACAGAATGAACAATGATATCGCTTTAGTTCTACTTAAAGGCCTCGGCATCCCTCTTGGCAAAGATATCATGCCAATTTGCTTACCGGCTGAGGATGCTGAATATTCATCTGGATTGAATTGCACGATCAGTGGATTTGGTAGTATTGAAACGGGCAAGACGAGTAAGATATATTGAAGAAAATTACTTAAAACTAAATTTCGTAGACTGCATTAGATTTTTTTTGCAGCACAATCGAAAAATTTACGATATGGATGGGTGCCCCTGTTGGATCAGTCAATTTGCCGAGCTAGTTATGTTTATGGTGAAGATGCCATAAGCAACGGAATGATGTGCGCCGGATATCTTGATGAAGGTATTGACACATGTGATGGCGATTCCGGAGGTCCTCTCGCATGTTATCACAATGGTAACGTTGAAAAAATCAGATTAATCATAATGAATGAAATGAATTAAAAATCATATAACAAACGTGTCATACATAACAACAATAGAATCTTTTAAATAATATAGAATGCAGTCAGAATTATAAAAATATATTTATGTAATATAGGATGGGCAGGTAATAGCAAAATTTAGAAAATATTATAAAATTTTCATTTCCAGAAAGGGTATAACTCATTATAATTTTTTGTTCAAGAATCAAAATTGTGAAATCTATCTTAAAACAGAAAATATTGTATTCTGAGTTAAATTAACATTTGCAGTAATAGTACTGTTAAATTATTTTCATATCCTTTTTTATATTAGGAGCTTTCAGTTTGTATGGAATAACTAGTTGGGGTCAGCATTGCGGCAAAGCAAACAGACCTGGAGTTTATGTCCGTGTAGCGTATTATCGTCGTTGGATCGATCAAAAAATTAGGGAATCGCTAGCAGGTAGATAAGATGTCGAAATTGTAAAATTTTCGGTCATATAAACGTAAACATTTGTGCTTATTATATATTTTTTTCTTACAAAAAACAAAACTAAATTTTTTCAAAATTGGACCAAAACTAGACCAATGCATATTGACAATAATTGTAAATGATAATATTCTATCGGTGTGCGTGCGTGCGTGCGTGCGTGCGTGCGCGCACGTGCGAGTCGGGTGCGTGGGCGTGGGCGTGGATGTGGGTGTGGGTTTGGGTGTGAGTGTGTGTAAAAGATAAAAAATACTTGTTTTGTCATATATATACATTTTTTTCATTCTTTTGTTAATTTATCCTGGCGCTTACATACACTTCGATGTAGAAATATTTAAAAAATAAAATAAATATTAGTCATAAAACACAGAAATAACAATAAAATAGTCAAAGTAATTCTGGTAATTTTCAGTTTATTTCGTAAGACATTTTCATTTCTACAGTAATTGTAATTGCTGATTTTCTATAACTTTTACACATGATTGAGCCTATTTTACTGTACAATAGTCCCAATACATTTGATCCAATTCAATTCAAAATTACAATTCAACAAATGATATTTATATAAATTGAATGATACATATAGATGCATATAGTCGTAAAAAAACGATGTGTTTTCAATGTAAAATTAAATAGCAGTGAATAATATTATATTGTTATTCATCTATCATCAGAGTAGCTGATCAGACAAAAATTAAAATTGTTTGCTTATTGAATTACTTCTTGCATTGATTTTCTGAAATAACATAAACATAAAAACAATTGTGTGAGAACATTATAATCAGTATATAAAATATCACGACATCAAAAAATAATATATCCATTCAATATAAAATTTAGAAAGATTCTTATATTTTAACACAAAGATTGTACCGAAAGTCGTGATCGCTAATTTGCAAAAAATGTAAGAATTTACAAGCAGAGAAGACATACAATTCTACGAACATTTCTTTTAAGAATATCTTATAGCGATAAAAGTTTATTTCAATTTTTTACTTTGTATATATTCATCTTCAATACAATGATTCTAATAACATTCATGCTAGAGGATTGATTTGCATGTTGCTATCGTTATTTAGCATTAATTAATCATTATTTTCAGTGCAATCTTTGTAGAACTGAAAGTTTAACTTTCATATTTTGCGATCAATTTATATAGTGTATATCAATTTTTGTCTTGTTTTCAAATTTGCAATAAAAAAAGATGATTTATAAATCATATTAGGTATATATAAAATTTTTCTTTACAAAAAATTATTAATCTTAAATAAGATCACTAATTTCGCAAAATTTGCCGTTTGAGATTTGCCATATCATTTTTCAGTGTACATGCAAAAAGTAATTAGAAAATATTAAATACATCAATTGTATTTGTTTATAAGATAACAAATAAAAGATGAAATTCTCACAAAATTTTATGAAAGAGATCCTACCTGTCATATGATGCAATTACTTATCTTATATCACTTAAGGGAATGTCGATCAAAAATACGCGTGCTTAGCGTAGAAATTAATATTAAATGTAATTGAAATTCGCTTAATTTATTGATGTAAAATGGGCCCAAATTTGTGTCGTTGAAAAATTTGTCATAATGAGATACACGAAAAATATAATAAAATTATAAAAAATTGTAAAACGTTAAAATGTTTTCCAAAATAATAATTTGATAACAGCTTTTAGAACAGAAAAAGGCGGTAAAGAGAGAATTGTATAGCAGGATTCATGCAATGTGCATTCTGATGGAGTTATAAGTCTCGATTAAACAGAATTTTCATAAATAATTTAAATAAAAAAATTGTTAAATATTGATCAGTTATTTTAATGACACAAATTCAGGTCGAACTAACGTTCTAATGACTAGATATTAAGCAAAAGTTCGTTTCTCAATAAATTGAGGATAAACGTACGCGTGTACTTTAAAGAGACATTAGGCAATTTCGGATTGACTGATCCACGATTATGATCGTTGATACTAATCATAGATGTGAAACGAATCCGTTTTCGCTTTCACTGCACTGATTCCTAAATTCGATTACGACTTACAGTTTAAATCTAAATAATGTATAGATTCGTATATTACTGTATATATATATACACACACACACACGATCATCTTTTTATGTACAGTACCGTTGACTACAGAATGTCATCAATGTCATCGAACGCGAGGAAAAAGATAGCGATAAAAGATAGAAAATAACCGGAAAACGTTTTGTTCAATCATAAAAACAGCTTTGTATCGTTACGTCATATGTTTACAACTATACTCTTAGCGAACATATTACGTTGTATCTGTTACATCATGTAAAAATCATACAAAATGATAAAAAAATTCATCGAGGACATAACGCTATTGAGGAATGAAAAATGAACGGTGATGATTTCGAATATATATTAATAAAGAATATATTAATAAAGATCGAAGAGATAGAATTTATGAACAAGAATATCGCGATTATATGACGATCGTATAATCGCGATATGACGCTATGAATACTGACAATTTTACACGCACGCCACTTAAGATGGTACAATATATATCTTATTGTTAATAATTGATTTACGATAACGTGCATATGTAATCGTCGATTTTTTTATATTTATCGAAAAGTGTCACAAGCTTGTGGCGCAATCAGATCTCGTTCGAATATTCGTGAATTATTAATCGAATAATATTGGACGAAGATAGTCAAATATTTATAAAATGGCAAGTAAACAGTGACGGATTATACTGGTCACTTGTAAATTTGTAAAAATGTTAAAAAAGATGTTGCTAATATACAACAAGTTTCGGCGCATGTTCATGTATTTCTTTTTTATCTATATAAATCTATATTATTATATTAATATTATCTATAAAAAGTTTTAAAAACATTTCTTGATGAAAATCGTACATTTAAGGCTGCATATAGTAAGGGAATTCAATAATAAAAATGACTCAATAAGTCAAGTTTTTCATAATAAATACATATATAAAAGATATGTAATAAAAACATTGATTGTGGAAAAATATACAGATAAAATGGATAATCGCACTTCATAACTCGACATGAGTTAATAATATCTTAATATTGTAATGAGTATTCTTTACGATGATCTGATTTGCGCAGAGCTCGCATAATTTGTCGTTTTGATTAATAAATGATACTTTCTTTGTATGCGATCTGTCTGTATACTTCATACTAATAATAAGTGCATTTCGTATCTGCTTGTTATTTTCTACTTCATGTGCCGAGAGAAAAATGCAATTAAAATACAAATTTCGTAAGAATATACATTATTTGACACACAGAGAGAAATGTAAGAAAGAAGATTAAACTTATTTCCAATTCCTTAATAATGTGCATAAAAATAGCAATGGAAAGTATTCTTGTCAACGAGAGAAAACCATAATTGAATATTTTTATCAACATTGATTATTTTATTGATTACGAGAAAAAAATGAAAGCGGATACGAAAATTCTTGTTAAAGACTAAAGGCATACGAAATTATACCATATAGAACACAGAATTTCTAGTAATTTACTAAAACGCAAGCAATCCAACAGGTAAACAAGCATTGTGTGCCGCAGACTTAAGTAGAAATAAATGAAATAAAAAGGAAAAAATTCGAAAATATCTTATTTCGTAACGTATTACCATTTCGAAGAGTTGTGAAATATTATTACATAATGTTATTTTTTTCTATCTATACGTAAATCTTTTTCAATTACATAAAATCGTGATTTGGAACATGTTCCGATTTAGACACCGATTTTTCTCTCAATCTGTGAAATTGTGACCTGGTAAGTACAATTCGAAATATCCCTTTTATTTCCCTTCTTTAATCATGCCATCGCAATTTCTCAGCATTTCATCATACCATAGACAATATATTTACGTACCCAGGAGAAACGAACTTGGTCCCTAGAACTGTTTGGAAACACAAGTTTTTTTTCGAACTTATCTGAGCAAATATTTGCCTGAACATAAAAAGAAATAGAAATTTTATTTGACATATAACAGAACCATAATTTCGATTAATATGAAAACCAATAAATTATGAATTTATATAATTATGAACACATATTACAAATTAATGGAAGAAATATATGATCTCGCAACAAACAGCGACGCACGGGTTTAAGAACATATCTTTGACATTCAATATTCCATGATTTTATCTCATATTTCATAATTTGTAAATTTTGCATTCAATACATTTCTGCTATGTTTGATCGAAGGCACGGCGTACTACATTTATATTTATTAATCACGTTAATTAATGTCAATTCGTTCTGGGAAAAAAATTTTTGTCAATTTTTGATATTAATTTTATTTTTATAGCATTCAGCATTGTGCTTTAACGTCCACGAACATATTTCATTGCTAAATTTGTAACATCTTACAATTAGTCATTTGTAAATTAAATCATTAATAAATATTGAGGGAAAATAAATATTTTCGTAAATTTACGTAATATATCACGCTATAATCTACAAAAATAATTTATGACTATAACATGTGCTTTCAGTATGTCTCTCTAATTTTATTTGCAATCAAATTTTATAAAAAAAACATACGAGATTGTCGCAAATTTACTTCAATCATTATATCGGGCATAGCTCCATATTCACAAAATTTTTCATTCACAGATTTATACTCGCGTGCGTCACAAAAGAAACGAAAAAAAAAGTAATTGTGGAATTAATATATTAAACATAAAACTCGAGTTCACGGTTGAACCATATGGTTTTTGTCGAAATTTTTGACTTTTTTATTTTTCTCGTCTCGATTGACCGTTCTCGCGATTAGTTTCTCATCCTCTTAAGTACGTGCATGACGATTCTTACGATATACCTCTCGCTTACTCTACAGGAACGACTCTACCTCTCACATCTAAGAGTCTGTTAATGTATATCAAAAGGATTATGTACAAAAGATTGACGTACCGCGTCTCTTTCGAGCGAATCCGAGAATCTTCGGGTCACACTTGGAATTGTCCGAAAAAGAAAGTCGCGTTCAGTTTCCGCTCGAGAGAAAAGATATCGGCGAGTCAAAGGCTTAGGAACTATACTTACGACTATATGACATTGTCGAGCGAATTTCATAATCATCTTCAAAGCGTTTTTAACTTTATATTCGCGCTATGTTAACTATAAAGATTTTTGATCATCAAAATGATCGAAACTTCAGATTCGAATTGTTTTAGATCCATCAATATTGAGATCAATCTATACAATTTCATATATTGACAATTAGCATATTGATTATCATTTAGATGCAATTAACTGATTAGCACAGTCTTGAAAAAAATGTCTTGTTGAATCAATTTTAAATAAAATTCATCATAACTGTACTAAACAAATAATGTTTTCTAACGATAATAATTTGCAAACGGTCAAATAGCTTGAAAATCAGTCACCAGAATATAATATTTTATATATTTTTATAATATATTTTCAAATTAGCTTTCTTTTTTCTTTTTCTCTTTCTCCCTTTTTCTTTCTCAAATATGACACATAATTAAAAAAAGGCAATTGAAAAATTAGTGCAGTTGTTCCGATCGATTAGATGATAATGTCAAATCATTATTAAAAGTTGTTTTTGACGATAAATTCGTAAGACAGAAATATCTAATTTCATGTAAGTTGCGCCCCAGTAATGCTCCAGACCGCTGTTATTCTTCCACCTATTCTCCATTTTTCTTCGTATCATCTTTGCGAATAAACTAACTACAATTACGAATATATTAATATTTATAATTAAATAATAAATATATCTTTATATATATTCATATCAATATCGTTCCCATTCAGCATATTTCGACATAACTCGCTTTCACTGGGCATTCATCTCAGACCTATAACATATAATTGTAAAAAAATCTTTATTTTTTGTTTACGTAATATGAATATTATAATTACAATATAAGTTTTATTTTATTTCTTATGTACATGTAGATGAATTTTTCAAAATTGTTTTGTAATTAAATATACATAACTGTTGTATAATTTGTGCAGATTTATTCTCATATATAATTAATAATAATTACGATATATTAAATTAACATATTGTGGAATTGAATATAGACAGTATAGAATATCATTGTTTCAAATTTTGAAATTATACATTGTTACTAAAAACAATTTTTAATACATTTTATATATTTAAATATACATTATCTAAAAAAATTCGATAAAATTTTATTACATTACATTGTACAGTAGAAATTTTGTTCTACTAAAATTGTGTCGTCAAATCATTGTTCCACTTTAAATTTTAAACGCTTGTGAAAACTTTTGAAGGAATGGTTTTAAAAAAATGCTTAGATTTTTTGTTGGGTTCGAAGGGGGACATAAGAGAACCGTTTGATCTTGAGCCAAAGTTTGCCAAAATCAGGTCAAGGTCACTTTGAACTTTTTAAATGGAACCCCTTAGCTTTTACTACACATTATTATAGCTCTTCTTGAGATCTTTTCAAAACACTATAATTTAATTCACTTTGGATCAGCCATTTTGAAGTTATAAAGATTTACATGGTATCCAACAAAAAAATCGATGATTAATCTAGCTAATGAAGGCAAGATCGATAGATGATCCGACCAACTAAGACAAGATCGAAAAATGATGCGGCCAACTAAGGCAAGATAGTCCGGCCAATGAAGACAGAATCGCGATGATTGATCCGATCAACTAAGGCAAGATATTTTGTCTAATCGTTATTACGTTTCATCCTCGGAATTAAATGTTCAATGTGTGCACAGTTATTCTCTAGCACAAATTCAATCTGTGTCTAAAATTCCATAGGACTTCTCTGAGTATTTGCGACGTTATCGTTTGACAGGTTCTTCTAACTCTATCCATCATGTCTAGTCTCATAGTTAGTGCTGATATACAGCATACATATGTACATATCCCCACAAATAGTAATCAAAAGGATTGAGATTCGATGATCTCGGAGGCCACAAGACTGGTCCTCCCCATCTTATCCAATGATTTGGATATTGCTCATCTAAACAAATCCGAACATCTTGGATAATGTGCTGGAGCATCATCCTATTGAAATCAAAGCCTCCGGCGGACATCCATGGAATGTCCATAAAATATATTGGCAAATGATTTTAGAGGAAGGCTAAGTAAATTGGACTATTAATTGTATGTTCAAAAAAATGCGACTTAATAATTTGATCATTACATATCCCAATCCATACATGAATGTTCCAACGATGCTGATTGAGCACCTCTCGGTACAAAATTCCTTGATCCTCCTTTTTGTCTAAATTGGCCGAATCGATCTTGCCTTCATTAGCTGGATTAATCACTGATCTTTGTTGGTTGGATATCATGTATAAACCTCAATAATTTCAAAACGGCTGATCCAAAGTAAATTAAATTATAATGTTTTGGAAAGATCTCAAGAAGGACTATAATAATGTGCAATAAAAGCTAAGGGTTCCATTTAAAAAATTCAAAGTGATTTTGACCTGACCTTGGCGGCGTCAACCAAGGGTAAACCAATGATATCCTCTTATATCCCCCTCCAAACTCTACAACCCTACAACTTTTGTTTGAAACATTTTTTTAAATCTTTTGTACATTTCGAGATATCAGTGTGAAAGTTAAAATGAAACATCTTATGTATATGTTTTATATATATATTTAAAATAATTATAAAACAATTATAATAACAATTATCCAAAAGAATATTATGTCTCAATAATGTAACGCAATACTCACTTTAAAGCTTTATAACGTTCTTTCTCCGGATTGTTATCGGGTGGCTCGCATTCAAAAGATGCTAATGCAAGTGCTGTAAAAAAAACAAATAATCAAAATTGAATAATTTCATGTCTTCACATTTCCACAATAGAATAGTATAATGATATCTCTTACTATTTTCTGTGAGCACAGGACTCGCTTGAAGGAAGGCAATGACGCGCGGATTTTTCTCGAATGGACAGGCAACTTGTTTCCACGCAATAAATTCGGTCACTTGTTTCGCTAATTGCCAGAACTTCTCAAAATTAATGTGACCATTTGGCAGTCTGAAACGCATAATTGTACTTGAGCATAAGGAATTAGCTAAAAGCTTGTTTAGATGTGTTTAGATGTATTGTATTAGATTTTATATTATATAATGAATCGCGATAATTTTTAGTTACACCATACAAGCTATTTTTAGCTATATCATACTTGTGGTATAAAAAAATTGATATTTTTTACCATAAAAAAATTAAAGATTATTTGAACTTTTTAAATAGTACCATACAATTTTTCCATAATATCCATAATAACATTAATTAATTTACACTACTGGAAATTTTATTGAGATTTAATATAAAAATTGATGAACTGTCACAATGAATATTTTGTATGTATATCATATTATATATGTATATGTTACGTACATATATCCCTTCTCTCTATGCGCGCGCATGTGTATGTATGTGTGTAATTATTTGTTATATGTATATAATATATATAAAATTTATTTTAAAAAATTTTTTTAAATTTTATATTAATTTTATATTTATTATATATATACGTAATTATAATTAATTTAGAAAAAAAATTTATAATTTAAATGGTATTGCAAAATAATATAAATATAGATTGCAATATATTTGATATTACTTGTTACTGCAACCTTCGTTGAGAAAGTACAAATCCTTGACGAGAAGGCTAAAGAAGGGCACTACGATACGCTGACGTTCATCTGTAGCGCCAGCGCTACGCCACATTGCAGCCTTCAACGTGCTACGATAACTACTGAAGTTGCTGCTCGGATCCATTTGATGCTCCAAAATCGAAAACTTGGCAGATTGTACTTTTGACCACTGAAAACCATAAAAATGTATCCTATGTTGTAGAATTGTAGATTGATATTTTTAAAACAAAGAAATTAAAATTGTATAAAATTATCTTGTAAAAATAATCTCAAAGAAACAGTATCGAATAAAATAAAGACACTTCATATTTTCTAATATATACCTGTCTTATTTCATATTTATAAAGAGTTCTTTATAAATAAATTTATAAATTTTCTAAAAATAAACAAAAAAGTGAAAAAAAAATTATAAGTAAATTATAAACTTTATTTGTATATTATGATGAATATTTGTAATACAAGTGTAAAGTGCTGATCTACTATATGCATTAAAAACACATTTTTAACATTTATATTCGCATTATATTATTATCACATTATTATCGTTTCATTACATTATATTTTAAGATGCAAGTTAGCATCATATTTAATCATGAATATTATTCGTGATAATTTCGATTAGTTTCAGTTTTAGGATTACGTTGAGAGTTCGAAAGTATACGGCGCGCAATTTTGAACTGAAATAAAGTTTGAATTTGTATATATATATATATATATATATATATATAGAAGAAATGGCCAAAGACGGTCAAGACTAGATCTTCGTTGACCCTAATATATATATATATATTAGGGTCAACCAAGATCTAGTCTTGACCGTCTTTGACCATATCTTCTTATTAGTGTTTTCACTTCGGTCTTGTTAATATTTATTATTATATTGTAAGTTTATAATATAATATTAATTATATGAAAGATAATATTCGGAGATATTCATGTCACTCTCGTTTAATCTATAAACGATCTAATAAAAATTAATATTTCTGACCGATGTTTTTTATATTAATATTTATTCAAAGATAGTCAGTTCGCAATATGTTAAAATTAAAAGAGACATTTTGTATAAAACATATACATATAAAATATGCATATATTATATAAATTATGTATAAAATATATATAAAATTCTTCTAAAAAATCATTTCTAAAAAAGGCACATTAAATCGATATTCGCAATATATCGAATCATCTCGAAAATCTCAAAGTTAATTGTTGGCTCTTTTCCGCGACGCTGATTGGTTCTTTCGCAGCGCTTATTTCGCGAGCGGTTGTCATCGCATATTTTGACAATTGTGTGTATTAAGGTCAATAGTATATCAGTAACAGTATAACGTTAATTATAAAGTTTTCAAGCAAGTATAATAAAATATAAAAAAGTAAATAGCGTGCGCGAAGCACGCGTCTGTGATATCCAGTATATATAAAAATATAAAAAAATATTTATTATAATACTTATTAATAAATAATACTTATTATATATATATATAGGAACAGAAGTAGAGGATAATAGTTATAAAATTCAAAATTGTGTACTTTTGTTACGTGGTAGATTTCAATGTTAATATTTTTTATGTATTTTGTTAAAGTTGACACTTTTCTTAAAATTCACGAAATATTTATGTAATTTTGGAAAATGTTTAATATTTGAAGCAAAATACATATCCGAGCTGAAGTTTACATTTATTTCTATTATTTAAATTATGAACAGTTAAGTTTTGTTTGTTAAGAATGCAGATAATAAATGAATAATATCTGCATCTGATTTAAGTCTTAGAGTTAAAGTATTTATTATTGAAATGCTTTTATTCTTTTCTAATTTTTTATTTAAAAAATTTTTTTGATATTAATAAATATATTCTTAATTTCTTTATTTTTCTTTCTTTTTAATTTTCAAAGTATTATAATAAATAAAATATATCGCAATATAAGCTTTTTGTACATTTTTAGTAAAGAATTTAAATTTTTTAAATATAAAAATCTGTTTTTAGTTATATTCCTTTCTTTGAAATAAATGTTCATAATTAGTAGATTATATTATTTAGCGAATTATATACATATAATTATATATATTATCCTATTAATAATTTTTTATTTCACAAAATCCTGTTTCATCCGCCGACTTTGACTTTTGATCCTGTCTCACAGATACTTGATCTCCAGAGACTTCCTGCTGCCTGTTGTGAGAGCCATTTTTCTTGGCTCGACTTGATTTGATTCCACTGGAAACGCTCGTCTAGAGCAAAAACCGTAGCAATCGGGGACTTCTGCCAGATCCAGTAAATTGAAACTGGTTGCTCCGGAAAGGATGTCGGAATACTATCGTGTGAAAAGAACAAAATCTATTTTCCAGAAAAAGACCAGGGAAATAATAGAAATAATAGGATATAAGGGATGTAAGTAATAACAAATTTCCTTTGGAAAAAGACTTTTTTACAATTTAATTAAAAAGCTGAAGTTAGTAAATCTGACCGATTAACATATTATAAGGAAAGACATAATTATATCAGCACATGCATAATTTTATTCAAAGAATGATTTCGGAATCTTCCAATCCAATAGTGAATTAGATTGGATACAATAGTATACTAGTGCGCATTTAATGGGCACATTAAAGTTGTGCACAAATCAATATAAAGATGTATGTTTAATATAAATATAGAAACAGGTTAAGTCACAAAATATTTTATTGTGCTATTTAGTAAAATATGTATTGGGCATTTTATCATTTAAGATATTTCACTTTTATTTGCAGATTAGAGTATTGCACACTAGTATACTATTGTATACGACTTTAATGCACTAAATGCGCACTAGTATGTTCAACCAAATTTACTTTAAGAAAATTAATCAATAAGAAAAAAACAGAAATATTTGATAAATATTAAAATTGAAAGTATTAACAATTTAGTTTTTTTTAAATATATTGACTTTTAAAATATACAATATCAATATGTTTCGATTTTATATGTGTTATGCAACAATATATATTTTATTTATGTAATACATACAAACATATGCAAAATTAAGAGTATTTTAATGTCTACTTTAAGAATAAATTTTGACATGAAGATTTATTATATATATAAAAATCACATTTACAGTTCTCTCAGCTATTATTTTTCAAGCAATCGTCTATATTATTTTTACCTATTTGTATATTTATCATTTTTAAATTGTGTTTTTAAACTGTGTGTATATGTTACAATTTTTAATTCTTTGTTATTAAAAATTTTTGTTATTTGTAAAAACTTGATTTTAAACTATTTTTTCACAACTGAAGAAAATCTAATAAATATAAAAATATATTTGGCAAATATAATAATTTCATTATTATGCAAATAGAATTACGAACATAAGTTATTCAGCATAAAGTAAAACAGTAATATGATTATGTATAGGTCGGTCAAAAAGTCCGTGCCGGTCATCGGTCTCTCTCGCATTCAAAGCGCTCAGGTATGGCGCATCTGTTTACTGGTCTAGTTTATATCGTGCATTTGATACGCGTATCAAGTACTATATTCGTATTAAATTCGTATTAAATATTTAATACGCACGATGTAAACATTACCGGATCAACTTGGTATGAGCGTATCAAGCAGGAGTATCGTACTAAACTGATACGCGTATTAAATGATAGAAATGTCGATGTAAACGCGTGAAGCGCATCTTGGAGGGAATCAAGCTTTGAACATAACTAGAGTTACCAACTGTTCGGTTTTGAACCGGACTGTTATAACCTGGATTATTTATTATTACTTTCCACATAAAAATTAAATTAAATTTTTGTTCCAAACATAACCGTAGTAGACGTTGCAATAAGGCTCGCTGTCTTGCTCTTATTGTAATCATCATGCGTCTTCTACGAGTATATTGTAAATTTTGAAACATATGAAATCCTATACACTTTTGTATATTATTATTCATATTTTCTCCTTTTTATTCGAAAAAAATAATACACTAAACACCGAAAGAAATAATACAATAATAATACACTATGCTCTGCTTACAAACAAGAATAAATTCAAGCAAGTTGTAATTCTAA
Source organism: Cephalotes varians (assembly GCA_037157785.1). Classification (NCBI taxonomy): domain Eukaryota; kingdom Metazoa; phylum Arthropoda; class Insecta; order Hymenoptera; family Formicidae; genus Cephalotes; species Cephalotes varians. The sequence goes on along the minus strand of JANQDE010000023.1, from coordinate 2,428,004 downwards.
GTACCGCCACTAGGAGGCAATCGACATGAATTAAATTTGTATTATTTTTCCCCTTAGTACGTTCGATGTAAACGTACCCGTACTAAAGCATTGGTGCGCACCAAACTTAATACGCGTCTCAACGCGTATCATATTATCGCCATATAATGCGTTACCACTTCCATGAAGAACTCAATACTGCAGAAACGGTTCGTAGGATTTGTGAAGTTTACGGGTCTGATGCCCTAAAAGAACGCCCGGAAATGGTTTGCGCGTTTCCGTATCGGAAACTTTAGTGTTAAAGACGCGGATCGTCCGCGGATGGACAAAATCACAACTTTGGTGGACGCAAACCCACATCTGAAGGTCAGAGAAATCTAGGAAATTCTTGGTATCTCGCACGGAAGCGTTGTGGCGCACCTCAGAGACGCCAGTTATGTGAGCAAAATGGGTGCCGCACGAACTGAGCGACAGAAACCTGCAGCGCTTGGATGCATACAATTTGCTGCTCGAAAAGAACAAAGAGCACCCTTTTTTGGAGAAGATGATCATCGGAGACGAAAAGTGAATCGTATATATAATAATATAATATATAATAATATAAAGCGCAAAAGGTCCTGAAGACCGAAGATAGTTGTTTTCAAACTGCTGCTAAAGCCGGACTTCACCCAAAGAAGATGATGCTGTGTATCTAATGGGATATCAAGAGAATGGTTTATTATGAGCTGCTCTCAGAGAATCAAACCGATGCCGCCCAATACTGCGAGCAACTCGATCGTTTGAGGGAGGTCGTTCAGCAGAAGCGCCCAAAATTGATCAACAGAAGGGACGTGACCTTCCATCACGACAACGCCCGGCCATACACATCTTTGCGCACCCGCGAAAAACTACTCGAGTTTTCCTGGGATGTTTTGCCGCATCCTCCGTATAGTTCTAAACTTGCTCCATCGGATTATCATCTCTTCCACTCTTTTCAAAATTCTCTTGATAGAAAAAAATTTCCTAAATTTGGATGTCCACCAAAATTCACCTTGAGCGATTTTTCGCAGAAACCTAAAACGCTCTGGAAGAAGAGAATCCTTGATCTCAATCGTTGGGTGATCGAACAAAAGGATACTTAAAGCATTCAATAAAGATTCGTACGTGCAGATATATTTGGATCCTCATTTGGGACAAAAAACGGCACGAATCGATCCAATAGAATAAAAAACAATCGTGGATAAACGTTATTATTATCTTCTTGAAAAACATTTTTTTGAACTAAACAATCTTCATAATTATAAATAAGAATAGTTTATGCTATGTACAAATAAATTAAAAAAAACGGTATATAATTGTTATTCTCGATTATCTCGCGCCTATAAAAAGATCAGTTAATTACTGACGATTTAATTACCGTGGAACATATCACAATTGCTTTTGCTTGTAAATAGAACTTCAGTCACGTGTTTGCACAAAGAATTAGAGAACGTTAAAGTTTTATTAACAAAAATTATCGTGCAAACCTTCTGCATTGCTAACTGTTCGTTGATAATTTTAACAATTATTTAGTGCCTTATAAATCAGTTAGTTCAGTCAAATAAACGTTATATAAATAACACAAGCGCTTATATTAAACATTAGATGTGCATGTGTGTGCGTGCGTGAGAAAGAGGAAGAAGGAGAAAGAGAGAGGAAAGTGAGAGAGCCGGGAGAGAAAGAGAAAGGAAGCGGGAAAAAGAGGGAAAGGAAGAGAAAAGGGGGAGGGGGTAAGAGGAGATGAGAAGAAAAGGAAAAATGGGGATGATTGGTTAAAACTTGTAATTGAAAACGAAGAAAAAGTTTTCCATAGTCCGATATTTCTTCTGATTCGATTTGCGGTATGATTATATTACTAAAAAACAACAAGTATATTTCTTGCTATAAAGTACGCAGCAATTGAGCAACTTCGGTTTTTTATTTCAAATAAAAATTTCAAAAAAAAAATAAATATAATAAGAAATATTAATAAAAATATATATGGAAGGATATTATAAGAATATATATATTATTACATATAAATATATTTTGTATATTATTATAAGTATATAATTTATGTATTAGTATATACTGTTCTCTGATTTGTCCTGTTCGAAAAAAAGTTTTAGAACTTCCTCTTTACACGAAGATATTAACAGCGTCATCCATATAAATAAGGCACTTTTTAATTGCACTATCTTCTTAAAGTTTCGTTCACAAATTCTGTAAGCTGAATTGAATTCCTCTAACAGTTGTTTTACCACAGTAGTATAACCTTTATAACACTCGTCAAGAGGTTACGATGGAGCAAAGAACAAATATCAAATTCCATGCGTTTCTCGCTTTCAAATTGATCCTAGTCCTTAATCATCCTCTTCCCATATTTACCAGATTTTGCATCATGTGTGACTATTTTTTTGTTCTCGAAACTAAAAATGAAAGCTAAAAAATTTAAAAAAAAAGCAGTTTGACACTATTTTGGACATCTAGAAGCTTTTGACTGAGGCCATTTCGACCATTACAAAGAAAAACTTTCAGCGGAGTTTTCTAAAGTTCTTAAGATCGTTGTATTGCTTCGGAAGGAATGTATTTCAAACGATTATAAATAAAAACGTATAATTATTACCTTACAGAGTTTTAATGAAAATTTGGAAACACACTGTGTGTGTATGTGCACGTATGCACGCACAAAGTTATTAAAACTTATATTTACATTAAATTACAGATTTTTAGATTGATTTTTTATAATCAATTTTTACACTAATTGATCAACACTGAACAAATATTAATTTAATTTTCCTTTAAATTTTAATTTAAAATTTTATAAAAAAATAACATTTAGTTTCTTATATATCATGAAAATATTTATCTTTTAACATTTTCATATTTAATTTCTGTAAAAATTTCATAAATCTATTATACTCCCGGAAAAAAATGTTTTATATATAATTAAATACAATTATATATAATTATATCATATGTGAAACTTCTGAATATGTAAACTTAACTCATCCTCTGGGATCTAATTTTCCATACAATGAGTATGGGATTCTTTTGAAATAAATTAAGAAAATAAATTGGAATAAATAGAATAGTTGTGTGATAATGATAACCATTAAGAAAGTATTTTCTCGAGGCTTTTGAACGAAAAGTTCTACGAATAATATGTGCTTCGATTATTTTTTTATTCAATTTTTTTTTTATTATACACGAAGAATATAAAATTCATATTGTTTGTGCTCCTTTATTTTTCTATGCGTGACATTTGTTTCTTTCGCCGGAGTCATTTCGTTTCTCATCAAAATGAGTAATATCATTTTTCATCTATCTAAGTTATAACATTACGTCTTATGATAAACAAATTTGATGTTGATGGTATTAGAAGAAATGCGTGAAATTGATGATAATGATACGAATAGTAATGCAAACGCAAGGAACAACATTGGTTTGCGATAATTCTAATCCGAATTTTTTTTTCTTTGCAAATTGTTATTGCAAGGTCTAATGTCATTCTGTGCTTTAATTAATTTCTAATTAGCTTCTCATTAGCTAGATGATATAATAAATTACAGTAATTATATATAATTGAAATTTTATAACAATTTATAATCGATTATGCATATATCGATTTGCATATATCGAAGTACATAATAGAATTTTATTATGTTTATTTTAGTTCACTATTACTATGTAATACAAAAATCGTTTTAATAAATAACGAATAAAAAATGTTAAAATTTTTTGCAGTATTGTTATCTTTTAACCGATCATGGATATCATGCAAAAATGATATTTGCAAACATTAAATATGTCATTACTACCATTATTATTAAAAATTACTACATTATATTTTCTTTTTTATTCTATATCTGCATTACTATTCAAATTGAATAATTTTTTATCTATTTTACGATTTTGACAAAAGATTTCAATCTGTATCTATTCAGAGTTATGTAGATACTACATAAATTGAAACAAATATGAAAATAATATTGGACCAAATTATGTGGGACACTCAAACATTTTTCTAGAATGTTAAAATTTTTTGCAGTATTGTCATTAATGGTTAAAACTTCTACATAATTACTTTGATAGTTAATTTAACAAAAATGTTTTCAGATCTGTATTAGGCTAAATTTTTAGATTCTTCAGCAAAACTATTTTTTTCGTACTGAAAGAAAACGAAATGGATATACATATTCTGATAATTATATTTTTGACAACATGATATTTTAATATTTACAACTAATTTTACAAAATAATAAAAACGAAAGTAATACTGAATACTATAAAAACATAGTCACGGCAAAATATATGTAAACTATTAATTAATAGTGAAATAGCAATTCAACTATAATTACAGTTATACAGACTTCATATAAATAAGATATGACAACTATATTCTTTCAGTTTAGATAAATATTTCTTTTAATTGAAACATAATATGAGCAGTCTGCGGCCGCTAGATGAAAACGGCGATTCTATTTCTCGTAAATAAAAAACTACACATGAGATAAGATAAAAGGCATAGCATAATGATTTTTACCAATATTCTAATAAAATGGTTCCTAAAATCACGAATCATTGGATTCTAAAACAAAAGTAAATAAGAGACAATATCTCGATAATACAATTTTTAGTTTTGTTCAAAAATTAATTCAGGAATCTTATAATTTCCGAAAGAGATAATGTCACACAGATTCTTGCTACTGCAACTTTTTTTCTGTGTATTAATTTAACATTAACCATTCTAATATTACTATATTTTCTTAATTTATATAACTTATTTATTATTCTTATTACAAACACACACACACACACAACTTTATAACACATACTTGAGATGCTATTTATACTTGAGGTCCTCAAATTTCTAGTTGCTAATACGACTCTTTTCTCTGAGCGTAGACATAGTTTTTCTTATAATTTTCTATAATAAATTTCTTACAGAATCGTATATGAATAGAATTTCTCTTCCAATTATTACAGATTTAATTTCTTCTTGTAAGATAATGCTCCATCATTACTAAAAGAAATATTAAATATATAAAAGCTTTTGGAAGCGCTGTCCGAGAAAGCGTTCCGCCGGGAGCAACGATTGAATTAAAGAAATTTCTGGATGTAATGCATCCGCATGGAAATCGAGAATACGTAATAGCGCGAGTCCTTCTCCGTGAACGTGGAACGCTGGTCGGGCAATTAGCTTCCCAACGAGACGAAAGGAACAGCAATGGCGCAAGGACAACGCCGAGCAACGCCATTTGACTTGAAACTTTTTAATTAACCCAAATCGCGAGCCACATTTCGGGTCTATTCTAGCATCACGACCAACCGCGATAGGAACAATTCAATCAAGCTAATTCGATTGCTCTACCTTCGTTTTCTTTTCGTCGACAGCGATTGCTTAACATCTTCTTCCATCCGTACTGCACTGAAAAAAACTTTAGAGAACCTATATAGAGAACTTTAGAGAATCTATTTCTACGTGAATTATATAAAAATTGAACTAAATTATCATTCGCGAAAACTAAAATATCATGAAAAAAGAGCTTATTTAACAGTCTATTTTGGCTTAAGTCGATTATACATGCAAAAATACAATCAAAATCGTTCTTAATAGCTTTTTCGTTGCGAAGAAACAGCGCGAAAATTTAGCTCTCAGTGTTTTGTTATATTCAATGTCAGACATCACAGCATATTATTCTCGATTTACGAAAATTACAGGGCGCTTATTGCTCTGATCCTGATGCGCAATCTCGCGAAAGTATAAACGAATGGATATATCGGTCATTTCACCATTATTCTCCCTCTCTTTTCAATATTGTGTTCTAACGTAAAAAATGTGTCGACGGTGTAACCAGTCTGTAAATATTCGCACTTTTCAAATACACTCTAGCTGGGGATGAAAAATTGAGAGACATATGCACGTATTGTTCCAATCTCCGTACGAATAAAATGTATGAATGCTAGTTTCAATTTGTCGGACACAACTTTGGCGGGACTCGTTACTTCAAAATTTTAATAAAATTTGTGGACCAATATCATGAAACAATTCAATATATGTATTGGTTGTAGAAAATATTTATAATGCTGAAGATAAAATGTATATAAAATTAAAATTTTTTTTTATAATTTTCTATTATATGATTTAATAAAAACATAAGATGTTTTAATTATGTATTGTTATTTTTTCTTCTAATATTCAAAACAAGCATAAATATTAATCCAATTGAAAAGAAATTTATGTGTTCTGTCTTACCGTCTTCTTCAAGCGAGATATCGGGGACATATTGAGGCCAGCGATGATTGCCATCAAAGAATTAAAGTTGCCAATGTTAAAACATTCTCGAGCAGTCTCGATCCAATATTCAACGACACGAACGCGTTGTTTCTTCTTTGCATGCTGAAAAAGCAGGGAGAAATTTTTAATTATGAAACGTTCAAGACATTCATTATTCTTTTGAGAACTTCGAAAAATATTTTTTTATCTTTTACTGAAAAAGTTTGATTAAGTGCTAAAAATTATGTCCGAAAAATTGTAAAGAATTAAAACGTTAAGGCAATTCATAATATTTACCTTGCAAACTTCTGTTGCTACGAAGTAGCTCAATCTATTAAACCATTGAACATATGATTCGAGATTCCGGGTTTTCTTCATATCTTTGAAAGATGTTTCTAAATGTGGCGATTCCTGCGACAGAATAATAGAATCAATAATGTTTAATAATTTACAATATAATTATTAAATTGTAAAAGTTGTATAAAATAACAAATGCAAGATAATTTTGCAATTCTGTTTAAAAATAACTCACTTTGGCGAAAGCTTGCACAAATTCCTCGGGCCCGATATAAGAGAGTCTTTCAAGTTCTACATGAGTTAATTGTTGTGCCAGTACAGTGGCTGATGGACAAAGTTCGGTAATATCCACCTAAACAATAAAATAATAATTTTATACTCACATATTTAAAAAAATACTTCTAGATAATGTTATGTTGCAGACAATTTAATAATTTGCGGTATTTTCATAAAACGAGTATTACAGAAAAATATTCACTTAGAATATTTAAGTTAAATGTTTTTTATACACTTTATTATTTATTATTTATATATATCTATTTAGATTTTCGAAAAAATTGTAGCTTTAGATTATTTTTGAAATTAATCAATTTAATTTACACAAATTCATATAAGAAATCACAAGTTAGCTTCAAATAATACGAAAATGTTTACATTGTTTAAACAAACTTTAATTGCTTTTAAATCTTGCTCTCATTGAAAGACAATGTAGTAAGATTACAAGAGAAAAAAATAGGACAAATCATTATGTTAAGAAAAGAAAACTCAATATCGATATTTAACAATACTTAACAAATACTATATTAAATCGGAATATAACAAATTTACACCATTTGTTATATTGCTTTTGATTTGTATACTTTCTAACTGTTTTGATAAGATTTCGACTTTTCAAAATTTCGATTTTTTTCATTCATACCTGATTGCTTTATTCTTGTTTAATTGTTTAAGTATATGTATAAATAGATATGCACTTTTTCGTAATTTTGGGTTGCAAGGAATGATAGATGATAACAAATGTGTGTTTGGTGTGTGTGTGTGTTGTTTGTGTTTGTGTTTGTGTGTGTGTGTGTGTGTGTGTGTGTGTGTGTGTGTTTTGATTGTGTAGAGAAGTCAAGGGTAGAGAAATAAAGATGTCGCCGAGAGGCAACGAATAAAATCACTAGGCCGCATGATCCCTTTAAGAGGAAATGGCACTCCAAGACGGACTTCCGTCTATTGAATTATATTGCCGATCATATTATCGAAGTGCCGGAGAAATCCATAGAAGTGGACAGAGACCAACTAGAAGAAAAAAAAATTGCTTCGACGAGTATGCCTAAAAAAGAAAATACAAGAATTTTCACATAGAATTTCACTGTGGAATATAAAAAATATCGAATCCTTTCACGGAATCTCGAAGCGAGCAATTAAAAAAATATGATATTTTTCTATGGATAAAGAACACTCTTAAAAACACAGAATGTTTTATGTAATAGATACAATGAATTTTTGTGATTCGAAAAATTCATCATTGGCGAAATTGAATATGTAAAAACAAAAAGAATACGAACAAAATCTAGTTTATTATAATAAAATAAACAAAAATGAATAAAGAAACAAAAATGCATAGTAAGAATTAAGTTCTACCGCATGTTTAATGAAGAAAAACGTGAAAATTTGCATCGAAAAAGTTACAAAATAATCAAAACTCTAATGAGTTTATTTAGTTGTAGAGGAGACCGGGACGAGTTGTCACAGTTTTGTTTAGCGATTTTTAGAAAAAAATGGATATGAGATTTTGAAACATATATACGTTATATACGTTAAAATACATCTACATTCTTTAGGTACTAAAAAAAATATTCTTAAATATATCATCGTGCAAATAAGTTATTTAATTTTAAATAAAATTGCGAAACTGTGACAATTAACCCCATAGGTTACATTCCAAGGTTGATAGTTACATATTCAGGACTTTTTACAATAATCACTTAATGCGCGGTAATTCATATTAAATCCTAATGCGTCTTGTCAGATAAATTATGTATTTGCATTGCTCTAACAGCTTCCAAAATAATATCAGGCGGAATTTTTTACCTCTATCTTCCTTTCTTATTTTCGTATCATATATTAATTTAACCTCACATAACTTCTGAACGACTGTTCAAGCCAGATGAAAAACGCGGCTTTCTTAAACAATAAGTAGAAAAGCTCATTTAGAACAATCCCACACATTGCGTTTTTTTTTAGTAAAAGATTATATTCACAAATTTTACAATAATGATTATTTAATCACAGCCAAAACTTATTTAAGACATGCCATTTTTTATGATTGCAGTGAAATTGCGATTGGTAAATGGCCAAAAACTAATAAAAAAGACAAAATATAAAATCAAAAAAATTTACTCGCCAACTTCATTTTCTTAAAAGTTGTTGTGAGTAATATATGCGATGCTTTTAACGCAAACATTTTATGACTATTACGTCAGCAATCTACAGTATAAAAAAGAGAATTTTTTGACATATATTAATTGATTTTATAAGCTTTTTGACAATCAATTCCGTATGACAACTTGCCCCGATTTCCTCTACTTCCTTCTTCCTAAATCATTCATAGGAAGATTGTTTCAAAAGATTGTCATCGAAAGATTGTTTTAATACCGATGACTAACTCCGTGATTAGTTCAATCCGCAAATTAATTCATTGTTGAAAAATGTAACAAGATACTATTATGTATTTGAGAATAACTTGATCGTATGTGTTCTAATTTAAAATCGCTTCTGCCTTCTATCAATTACACAGTTCGACAAACTATGAACTTTTTTCTCTCCAAAGTGAGACTGATCATTTTCCGTAGATTTTGTTATGTTGAATACGAATCCTATCACGTGGTCTATCACGTCAGGATTTTGAGAAAATTGAAGTTAAATGTGCCAAAAAGGGCGATTTTGGCCATATCACCCAATTATGACTAAAATAATTTTTTTTCTGAATTATAATGGTTCGATCTTAATTGCCACCTTTTATATTAAAATGTTTTTTTTTTATTTCTATACGATTTTTTTAAATCGAGATAAGAAGGTTTGGAGACTTTCACGTACAAGAAGCCTCGCGCATGTCATAAAATGACAATGAAATTAAAGCATTTTAAAATTAAAAATTGTGTTTAAAAGTTTTTAAAGTAGAATTTGAATCTGAAGCCCGAAATTTAAAATAACGGATTCGATATGTGACAAACAAGTTGACGAAATTTTGTAAATACAAAAATAAAAACCTTTAAACATAATCGCATAACAAATATGGTCAATTAAATAAATGATTAATAAAGCCACCGGATTCAGTATAACAAAATCTACGACTAGTTGTACTTCGAGAATTTGTCAAACTGTGTTATTAAACAATCCTTTAATAGGCCATATTTATCCTTTATTTAAGGAATAAGACAATCTTTTATTATTTTGTTTCTACGTCAATTACAATAATAAAATTAATAAAAAGATAGATAGTTAATTACTCTTTGTTTCTATTCTTTCCGATATCAAGAAAGCTAAACTTCGAAAATGACAATTTTAAAGCAAAGCGAGTAACTTGTAACAAAAAAACGATATGTGCCATATTTTTTCATACAGTTTCATTTTAAGAAAGTCATTTTAAGAAAGCGAAATTCATATGAATTGACGAACAAAATAAATTGTAAGTTAAAACGAAATTTCTAACGAAGGTGGAGAGGATACAATCGAAGGATACAATCGTGAACTCGAAATGTTTCTACTAGCTTTCGATATAGGATGCACTTAGAAGTTGCTCGACAGAAAGAAAACAAATATCAAAAAACTCATGATTGGTCTCGTAAGTTACTACTCGTCTTGAGCAAAAAGAAATGGTCTTTTTTTGATGTGACACGTAACGAACGACTATTGCAAAAGTAACTACGCCAAACTAACAATTCAACTCTTTACGCTTGGGATTATTTGTACCGTTATGTTGACGGATAAAATAACAATTATATTTCTAAAATCTAAATCTGGGTACGAATATAGCTTTTAAACAATAAGTTTAATATATCTTTTCGCGTCTTCTAATTAAAAAACAACATGCGCGGTACTTGTTGTTAAACAATGACAAATAATTGCATTATGTCTTACAATTTTTGGAATGTATATAAATCATCGAAGAAAATAACATAAAATTTGACTAAAGTTTTTCGAAAAAATAAAACAGTAAAAAAATTAGAAGGAGGAAGAGACAGACGAGAGAGATGAAGAGAGAGAAGAAAGGAGGAGGGAGAGGGAAAGAGAGAGGGAGGAGGGAGGG
>JANQDE010000023.1:2405841-2417144 GCA_037157785.1 Cephalotes varians | reverse complement strand
GAGAGAGAGAGAGAGAGAGAGAGAGAGAGAGAGAGAGAGAGAGAATAAAAGATATTATTAAGGACGGTATTATTGGTCTCGAGAGTTGTAATTCATTTCTACGTAAAGTTGCTGTCGTAGCACAGAACAAGTTGAAAAATGCACCGAAGCGAATTTGCGGTTTAATAAGTCGAAGCTTCACGAGAGTTCGACTTGCTCTTCCCATCTCATCTTTTCTTCTTTTTAGTGTTTCTTATTTTTTTATTTATACAAGCTCTCATCTTTCCTTTCCAGCTTGTTTTGGAGTGAGATAAGTAATCTCTGCAAACTACAAATCATACACATAGGTACGTTACAGAAATACACATATGTTAAAGAAATTGTTGAAATATTGCCATGCGTGACTTTTATTTATGTGCAAAGTTTTCGATGCAACAACAAAGAAATGAATTTTATGAATGTGACCATTGTCATTAAATCAATTAATGAATCAATTGATCAGACTGTTTTGATCACAAGATTATCATTTTTTACATCTTTATAAACAAAAAATGATTAGAAAGAATAAAAATTATATGAACGTTCATGCCAAGCGTTCCAATGCCAATAAGTACATAATAAAAGATAATATTTTAAAGGATTATACATTTAAATTGTTATCATATATGTATTGTTATCGTATATCTTTTACATAAATCAATGTATATATTGATCAAGAATTTCCAAGAAGAAAATAAAAACTGCTTATATGGGAAATTATATCTTGAAAATGTGTTCTTTTCTAGAAATTTTGCATTTACATACAATCGGCAAATATTATTTTAATATTCTTTGGAGCCGGAAATTCTATTTCACAGATTTAATAAAAATTTTTGTTTTAAACATATGAATACCTAATTTTACTCTCATTCCAAACGTAAGTATACATAACAATTATTTCATATTCATGGCAGAATTATTGCGTGCGTAAATTCAGTTTAGATTTTTTTAAATCGGTTGTTTAGATCACATTAGTGTTAGTATTTAGATGATTAATTCGATTCAGAATGAAAAGTAATGTTTAGACATGTTTTGAATCGTTTATCATAAATTTAAAAATTTAACATATTCGTTGATGCAGTACTACATCTTTTTATAAACTGTTGGTTGCCATTGACGTAGTACTATTTTTTTAAAATCTATATCTGTGGTTGCAGCAGATATATAGAGTACGTCTTTTTATATTTTAATATTCAATTTTATATAATATTCAAATTAATCAAAATGAGTTTTAACAGAGTTAATTTTAACCTAAAAACAAAAAATAATTGCTTTCAAAAATACTATACAAAATAGATATATTATATTTTTATATAAATGTATATAATTAATTTTCTTTTTATGTAAAAATGTTTAATTAATTTTATTGTTACGTTCAAATGTTTAATTAAAAATGTTAAATGTTAAAAATGTTCAATAAATTTTTTCAATAATATACATATACATATAATAATTTTTAAAAGTTTTTAATTACTAACATTTCACAAACGTATTCTCATTTGATATTGGGCGTGTTCAAGCCGACAAAGCAGCTAGCCTACTCGCCGAGCTATTGAATATGATTGGTTCTTGCTTATAAATTCAATCAATCACATTCAAGTGTTCGGCAAGAAGGTTAGTTGCTTCGATCATTTTCTCTGTTTGGATTTGTAACAGATAAATCTCTACTTTTATTCTAGTACGAGATTATGCGATCCAATTTTATGTTACAGTATTCTAAAAAACTTTTAATGAAATATAAATAGTAATAAATTATTTTCTATAAATATCATAAGACTTACATTAACAAAATTTTAAGATACGACTCGATATCAAGGATATCAAATGGCTTATTATCTATTATCTATTATAATCTATAAATATTATTACTCTTTGTCCCCCACAGAAATTCTGCCTTTCAACATGCCTTTCAACGTTGTAATCCTTCGCACTTTTACGCACGAAATGACCTATGCATCTAAAAGGGGGAATAGCCACACAATTTCGTAATTTCTGATTACCGCATATGACACCATCCGGTATATTTAACTAACTAATGTAACTACAAATTATCTATTAGCGGGTGTTACAAACGGCAGATAGGCGATAATCAAATTAACGAAATGGTTAACGTCTCCCGGCATGGAAATTGTCCTAACAGAGTTAGACTAACCGCGCAAAGTGTATGCGCACGTGGACGTTCAATTTGTGCGTTCAATCGGGATGCATATGTGATACATGAATGTGAATGGGACACCAACATTCGTGTAATGTAACAGTCGTGATATGGCAATCTATGTGTAGAACGGCCGGAAGTGAGAGAGAATGTATAAGAGGGGCGGAGCGTTTTCCGGAGGGAGAATATTATCGCTTCATTATGTTGAAAGTCCTCGAAGGGTCGATGCGATTACGGTAAACCGAATAATCGGGCTTTGCAACATGGCAAACCGGTTACACGAGTAAAATCCTTATTGAAATTGCGGAGCGCCAACAATGCAGCGCCCGGGTCAATGCGCGATTGATCGAACACTAGTACTCTTTCTCTTATTATTTTATTATGTTAGATTCTTCAATTTATAAAGTCCTATAATGTGAATTAAATATAAAATTTTATTTTTATAAATGATTTTATGATTGTAATCTGCATCCGAATCTAATTATGAGCTTGATGATGTAATTGTGTGTGTATATGTGATCGCATATTGATATTATAAGTTTAACTTATACGAAACAAGAGTTATTTTTCTTTCAAATAACAAATATTATCCTAACACAAGAGACTAACATAAGAATATGTGAATTATTAGCATAGAACGTCACGTCTTGTCATCTACTTGCGAATGCAGTATTTTGATTAATTTCTTTACGAAAAGATTTCGTTTTATACAGGTCCGTTAAATGGGATAGGAGCCAAGATTAGGAGCATGGAAGAAGTCAAGGAGAACAAAAAAAGTCTTATCATTTTGCAGTTTTCGTAATAGTTAACGAGTTATTAATTATTAAAAATCGCCACATAAGCTCGGCTTAATGGCTAATGCAAATGCGCAACGAGATGCAGCCGCCTAGCCATCGAGGTTGCTAGGCGCGCGGGGAGTTGTTTATTACAAGCGGCAAGATTTGCAGATATGTGAACTTATGAAATATTTGACATAAATATTTATTTAATTCAAATAACTTACAGTATGTAATTTGTATGTGTGTACATATAGAGAAAAATGTTAATTAAATATTATTTGTTTCAAGTAAAGAAATAACTTTATTTTAAGACAATTATCAAAAAAATTTCCTTCTTAAAGAAGGAAAGTTCTTCAATTTCAAAGAAAATTCTTGGTTAAACATAATTGTTACTTACTAAAAGAAAAAAAGTAAATTGAGTAATCGCTTTTGTAAGCAGAATTAATATTTTTCTGTGCATGCATGTATGCATGTATATCTACACATATATATATACACAAAAAAGATTTTTCTGTGACGTTAGAAAATTTTATTTTGTGATAAAAAGAAGGCGAGAAACTATCATAACTCAGAATGGGGGTCCAACGTTACGCGCCACTCGTGTGTGGTCATTGCCGTCTGTAATAAACAACTCCCCGCACGTCTAGCAACCTCGATGGCTAGGCGGCTACATCTCGTTGCGCACTTGCATTAGCCAATAGGCCGGGCTTATACGGCGATTTTTAATAATTAATAACTCGTTAACTATTGTGAAATTGGCAAAATGATATAAGACTTTTTTGTTCTCCTTGACTTCTTCCATGCTCTCAACCATGGCTCCATTTAACGGACACCCTGTATATATAAGGTTGAGGAAAAAGTTTCTTCGTATTCTCTCGGTAGATGAATTTAGGATCGCATAACTCTGGTAATATTAATCAGATCTGGCAATATTTGCGTGCGTTTGAAAGGTGACATAAAGTAATTTAAAAAAAAGTTACGATACTTGTTTATTCAGTCAAAAGTTATTGCGTCTTGAAAATGAGTGAAAATAAAGAAGAAATTCGATACATTTTGAAATTTTATTACAAAAAAGGAAAAAATGCGAAAAGATTGCTAAAAAAATTTGTGATGTTTGGGGACATGATGCAGTATCAATACGTATGGTTCAAGCGTTTTCAATCTGGAAATTTTGATGTCAAAAATGCACCTCGCTTTGATCGACCAATCACTGAAAAAGTCGATGAAATCATGGAAAAAATTGAGCAAGACCGACACATTAGCAGTCATGATATCGGTAAGGAGTTAAACATCGACCATAAAATAATTTTAAACCATTTGGAGAAGGCTGAATAAAAAAAAAACTCGATGTTTGGGTGTCATGTGATTTAAGTGAAAAATTTAATGGATCGAATTTCCATGTGCGACTCATTGCTAAAACGAAACGAAATCGAACCATTTTTTAAATAGCTCATTACGATCGATGAAAAATGGATCACGTACAACAATGTACGAAAAAGAAAGAATCGTGGTCGAAGCAAGGTGAAGCTTCGATAGCAAAGCCAGAATTGACGCCAAGAAAAGTGATGCTGTGTGTGGTGAGATTGGAAAAGAATCGTTCACTACGAGCTGCCGGTCGAACGATTGGTTCTAATCTTTATTGTCAACAACTGAAAAGATTACGCCAAGTAATCGAGAGAAAGCGACCAGAATTGATCAATAGGAAAGGCGTCGTCTTCTATCATGACAATGCCAGACTTTATACATCTTTGGCAACATAAAAAATTAAGAGAACTTGGTTGGGAAGTTTTGACGTATCCACCTTATAGTCCTGACCTTGCATCAGACTACTATTTGTTTCGATTTCTATAGAACTCTCTTAATGGTGTAAAGTTGACTTCAAAAGAGGTCTGTGAAAATCACTTGTCGCAGTTTTTCGCCCAGAAATCACAAAAATTCTACATTTCTGTCTATAATAAGGAGATTATGGTTTTACCTCAAAAATGGCAGAAGATAGTCGAACGGCATATTTGGTTTAATAAATTTTATTTAAAATATAACAAAATTTGTTACACTTTTGCATTAAAATACGAAGAAACTTTTTCTCCAATCTAATACCCAATATATCATCGAATTGCATTATTCAGACGGATTATGCGTCATTGAACATTATTGTATTGCTTTTCTCTTTTTCTTCGAACGACAAAATTTACGGGTATCATTTTGTATAAACTTTGTATGCAATGTCAAAAAAATCGGCGATATTATAGTTTGGAAAATGTCACGCTGAGCCACTAACTGAGATGAGGTGGGACAGCGAAATGCAAACTGACGGCCGCAAATGGGCGTTTGTATCGAAACTCACTACACGAACCTGTGTAAGCTGCTCTGTTGCTGCCTCGGTCGCTAGTCTGGCCAAGCCCTCCTCGTACCTTTCCAGAGCTGTCAGTCGTAGCAGTAAGTTTTGTAGCAGCGCCGAAACTTCCTGCCTGGCCGCGGCATCCACCGCAGCGACTTTCTGCGTGATGGACCTAACGTGACCCATTACTCTCTCATCCCGAAAGTCATACGGGAATGTTTCCGTCCATTCCGCTAGCAGCTGTACTAGCCGCGGCACAAAGCGATGCAATCGTTCCTGGAACAGATTTTATCGTTTTTCAAATGTAATTTTGAATGACGAAGATGATTTATTGTTTCAGGAGGCAAAATATATTTCAAGATAAGACATAAAGTAATAAGAATGAGATCAGAGTATTGATATCGTTAAGAGAATATTAGAGTAATAATTTTGTATGTAAACTAGAAATAATAGCGTTTATTAATAGTTTCAAAATAATATTACATGTATTATACTTTATGCATTAACATATAGAAAAAAATAATGCAGTGATATCTATGAAAATGCTTTAATACTCGCAATTCGATTTTAAAAGAAAATCGGATTTTAATGATTGAATTTACTGTGAGATCAAAGGAAACAGTCTATTTCATTCGAATATAAAGTAAGAAAAGAAGTAGAAAAGAAGAAAAAAGATTAACTTTCTTGAAACATTTTGTATTCTTGATATTTCGCGAGGAAGAAAAAGTTGCAGAAATAGAAAAAGGAGAAGAATACAATCAGACAAGGATGCATGATTTTGTGATGAAACAATAATACACGGTCTTCGTAGATGTGTAATGTCAGTATAAAGAACTTCGTGTCGTTTCACAGATCGGAAGTATGATACTCACCTTACCACCCTCCCCATTCAGATTCTGCTGATGCTCGCAGAGAGCGCAAACCTCGCCCAAAAGCTCGTGTGGCTTGATGAAAAGCCTGGCGCTCAACAAAAAGGCAAAGAGATACGCCCGATCGGGATAATATTCCTCCGTAGGTACCATATGCTGCACTAACGCCTCGAGTGAGCCTGAGACGAGGTTGCCATCTCGGTACACCAAAGCCTGAAACAGTATACGAGTTGACTTAGCACAGTAACGCGATAACGCAATACTGCAAATTTAGCATACTATTTGCAGTAGACTCGGTATAATAATAATTAACTTATGAGTAATATAATTCAGAAAATAAAAATCTTTTAAATATAATATTTTAAACTATTTAAAAATTTTAAAATATTCTAAAATATTTTAGATAATATTGTGTTATCTAAAATATTCTAAAATATTTTAGATAATATTTCCGTCTTAAAATTTTCAATGTAAAGATTTATTTTTCAGCAGAAAGCAGCCTTAAAAATATATCTTGGAAAATTACAACTGGAACAACAAAAGCAATACTATTTTTATACTATTTCCTAGTGTGATATATCCTTCTCCTTAGCCTTGAATATATGTAAATTGTACTATTGTAATTTTAATTAATTGTACTATTCTAATTTTGATTCTATTTTCTCTTTTTCTAATATATGTCGAAATATTCTATATCAATTGTTTACATCTAAAATTTCAGGTTTTCTTTTATATCTTATGTGTTTGTATGTACACATATCATAATCACAATGTCGATATAAGTTATTCACGTGATAGTTATGCATATAATAGACTCGTTACAAGCTAGCAATGCATATCCAAACAATACGAAATCTAAAATCAGGACATAAGATGTCTTAAAAGCATCTTTAAGACGTCTTATGTTCCGATTTTGGACTTTATATTGTCTGATATTTGGGAATTTTTCGAGTTTTTTGTGCAATTTTGTGTTATGTTCTCGATACGCGAGACTTTCACAAATAGATACATGCGCGGAATGTAGAATTTGCATGGTACTGTTGAACACTTTCGCGGAACACGATTTTGAGTTAGATCGTTTCAAAGTTGGCAAATGCTAAATCTGCGTATCGTCAAAGTTGCACTTACAGCCGAGGTAAGCTCTAACAAGCTGTCGGGTGTTCAAATTGGATTCCAACTTAAACTTATCTGTGTCTTAATGCGACATTGACGAGGTAATATTTCCGTCATGAACGACCGTTCAAGTTCTTGGCGCATCCGATTACCTTTGTAATCGATAATATTATTCCGGAAATGTGCATATAAATTTGTCATAAAAATATATATATGTATATATACATATGTGTACACACGCGCGCGCACACACGCACACACACACACACACACACACACATTTATTACAGATGTATGAACAAAAATATTATAGACATATTTTTTATACTATCGCCTAATCTTGTCAATAATCGATATATGGTTAATAAAATATTCAGACAACATTATGATATCTAAAAAGCAACTAAAAGATGTCCTAAAATTTTTGCAATGTCTTTTCAGACGACTTGAAATTATTAAAAAGACATTTTTTCTCAATACATTTTAAAGACTTATGTTATTTTATGTTTTGATTTATGGTATCTTTTTTGCCTGTGTCTTATAGACGTTCTATTTTTTTTATTTTAAGACGTTTTTGAGACATCGTATAGATGTCTTATTTTTTTAAATTTATGATATTTTCGAGACATTTTATTTTTCGATTTATGCATTTATTTGTAGAATAATGGCCGTATTTAGTAGAATTTATTTTGCAACTGTCAGAATAAGTTTCTTTGCTAAGAGAGAGAGAGAGATAAGACTATATATAGTTATATATAGTCTTATCTCTCTCCGCCATATTATTGTTATTGATTATAATTATTTTAAATAAATTATATATATTTATATTTATGTATTGTTATTATACATATATGTGTTAAATAATATATGTTCTAAATTCTATATAATTATATATTAATGTAATTATATGTTAATATGTATAATTATAATGTAACATAAATAATTATCCGTAATATTATATGTATTACTATATGTTATTATATATTATTATAATTACATTATATTACATTATATTATAAAATATACAAAATATAATGTAATATAATGTAATTATAATACAAATATTATAAGCAATACAATAAGGTGATTGTAAATATATAAGCTATAGTAAGTATAAAATAACTAAATATAAAATTAGACATGTAATTATATTTTTAAAATAATTTACGTAACCTCCTGCATGCCGGAGCCATTCTTATGATTTTTTAGACATCATATAAGTTGCACTGTTCAGCATTTGATACATAATCTGATATAATTATATCTTTATTATTATAGATATTGCACTTTAATATTGAAAATTTGTTGCGATATAAAATTTTATTGATAATGTGAATTTGTCCATTCACATTATATTAAATTAATACACATTAAAAATTTTTATGTAAAGTAGTTATTTAAATGCAAAAACATATAACATTTTGAACGATTATAAATACTCAATAATCATATTGTTATTTAATAGAATTTGCATAAATTATTTCATTGTCAAAGTGCTTATATCATGTCATTGCATTTGATCCAACAATTATACACAATGTGATTTTTCGTGCTAGCTGTTATATAGTAAATTGCTACAAATATCGCATGTTATATGATACATTTCCAAAAATTTATTAGATTGCATGGCTAATTGATTAACTAATACAAAAAATCTTAAGAATGTTGCATAAAAATAATAATTAGAAAATTAATTGTAATATATTTTTATTTGTTATATAATTTTTACAGGCATAATCTCAAATTTCTAAATATATATTTTCTCGAAATACATGTGCAAATAATATTATGAAAAAAAATATATACTATATATATATATACAAAGATATTTGGAAAAATTGTATTTAACATTTTATATACTTTTTTTTTAAATAAAGAATTACTTTGGATTAAAGTCGTGTGATATTGGAATATGCAACATGCAGTGTATCGGAAAGAGACCAAAAGCAGCAACTGATACTATATACTGATACTATAATGACCAATATGGGAAATTACGTATCCTATTATTTTTACGATTAAAAATCCAAAATAGTGTACTCTTATTACACGGTGTATATCGTCAGTTCAACTTTACGAATTATTTTGTAAAAATAGCTATTATTTTACGAGCTATTATTTTGTAAAAATAAAAAAATCTCAAATTTGTTTTGAAAAGAACGTTCGAAAGATGTCTTTTTTGATTAAGCTTACCGAAGTTAAAAATGGACGTTCGAATGACATATTATAAAAGATTTTTTAAGACTTTGTCAAAAGTCATCTTAAAAACAACTTTCGATAAAGTTTTAAAGATATCTGTCTTAAGAAATTTTTTGTACGTCTTTTAGACATTCATGCTATCTGGGATGGATATCAAATATTTTAATAAGTGTAACCTATAATTAATTATTACCATAACTGACGAAAAAAAATCTTTCTTCTCTGTATGTTACATTCTTGTTCATATTATAGAAAGAAAAGACTGGAGCTGGTTGTCATACGGGGTTTGTCAAAAAGCTTATAACTCAATCAATATATGTCAGAAAAGTCTCTTGTTTATACTGTAGAATGCTGTAATATTAAGTAATTTTCTTGTGCAAAATGGTTTGCGCCAAAAGCGAGTATATTATTTACAACAACTTTTAAGAAAATGTAGTCGATGTAAATTTTTTCTGATCTCTTATTTTGTTTTTTTTGTTAGTTTAGCGTTACTAATCGCAATTTCACTGTAATTGTAGAAAAAAATGGTATTAGATAAATTTTGTTCTGATTGATTAATCATCATTGTAATAAAATTTATAATCTTTCTTATTAAAAAATGGTCATGTGGGTAAGTTGTCTTAAATAAGCTGATATTAATTGTCATAACCAGACGGAAAACGCGGCTCCTCCGAAAGATAAGGAGAGGAATGAAGGAAATACATATACAAACAAAAAGCATGTACATGCGTTCAGCGCAACTCATGTATGTGCCTCTTCTTTGTGCATTTTATCTCTTTCTTCGAGGAAACTGCGTTTTTCATCTGGCAATACTAGCTTAAAGTCATTCAGAGATTATGTGAGGTTAAACTGTAACTATGATACGAAAACAAGAAAGAAAGACAAATAAAGGTAAAACTCCGCCTGATATTATTTTGAAAGCTGTTAGAGCAATGCAAATACATAATTTATCTATCCGACAAACCGAATTAGAATTTAATATGAATTACCATTACACCGTATTTACATTAAACCGTTATTGCAAAAAGATCCCTGAATATGTGATTATCAATCACTGAAACGTGTAACAATCAACCCGAAGTATGGGATTAATTGTTACATTTTCACAATTTCATTTAAAATTAAATAACTTATTTGTACGATAATATATTCAAGAGTAATATACATATTTTTTTTATATTTAAGGAATGTAAGCGGATGAATATTGTTCGACTAGGACTTTATGTGACTTTGAGAAGTTTTAAATTCAATTAATTTATTAAAACAGAGGGCAGGAGGTTGTAATGGTACGACACTATTACGACTTCCTGTGTTACGGAATTTTCACAGGTCGTATCGTAACATATATAGCATTTCAAAATCTTACATCCGCTTTTTCCAAAAATCACTAAACAAAAACTCAACTAGTCCCGGTCTTCTTTATATTCATGTCATTATTTTAGTATATTTTTTCACGCGCTTTTGAAAACATTCGAGTAAACTGATCTAAACTTGTATGATCCACACGAAGGATTTAAATGGTTTAACTTCCGTTAATGCAAAATCGACGAGCTAACGTTCTCTCTTCAACTCACGAACAGTAGAAACTTTCAACGCTAACAATCGGTTGGGATACACAGGTTAATGCAAAAGTGTGAAAATCTACCTCAACCGCATATACTACATTGTTCTAAATTTCTCTCTTTCTCTCTCTCTCTCTCTCTCTCTCTCTCTCTCTCTCTCTCTCTCTCTCTTTCTAGCTCCCTTTAACTGATTAAAGATAATTGATTATCTTAATGTATTCGTTTTTGGAACTTGTTTTAGTTCAAAACGTTTTCAATTAACGCGCGTAT
>JANQDE010000023.1:2372986-2405736 GCA_037157785.1 Cephalotes varians | reverse complement strand
AACATTGCATAATTTTCGGAAGAAAAAAAAAACTAGTTTTATATTCTCTTTTTTAAATACTTTCAAAAACTTCCAAAAATTATCATATTTCTATTAACAAATTTTAAATAAAATTGTTATATTAAAGAAATAATGAAATATAGACACTTTTTAGACTAGTTGTTACTTTTATTTATTTGAAAATTAATAACATAATTTTGTGTTATCTTTTATGAATGTCATTGTTCTTTCGAAAGATATGAGACATTATTTAAAATCTTTATTCACATAATCGTTTTTTAATAAATGTCACTAGCTTTAACTTCAACTTTGTGATGTAGTATTTTATGATGGCGAATGAATATTGTTCGACTAGGAATTTGCGTGGCTTTGAGAAGTTTTAAGTTCAATTAGTTTATTGAAACGAAGGACGGGAGTAATGGTACGGTACTATTACAAAGTTTCCACAGGTCGTAAAGCGTTTCTATCCGTGCCACCTATTTTCCAGTAATTACAAGTAACAAAGTGAATATTCTAGTGTTGTTCCTAGTTTCTTTTTTCTGTGTTCTCAATTCGGGTTATGTTTGTTTTCAGAAAAAAATTAAACTACATATTCTTTTTAAGCAACTTTTTAAGCAAGTAATAAAGTTATTTCTTTTTGTTTGTTCCTACAAATCATATCACAATTAATAACAGCCTATATAAGCTTATATAAGATTTAAAATTATCGCAATTATATATTACATTTTCATTTGTATTGCTTGTTATTTTATCTTCTCTTTCTCTTCCTTTCTTTTTAGTGATTATTTACGTATGTTTATGTTTGTCTTCTGATATTTAATATTCAAATATTTTTTGTCATATCACAATAATTGAAAAACAAAGATATTTATGCTCTGGAGCTTTACATAACAAAAAAATAGCAAATACTTATATAAAGTTTTAATACGTAATAAATATCTTCGTTTTTCAATTCCTATTCTCTTCATAAAATAAAAGTATAATAATTAATTGATAATAAAAATTTCTGAAGAAATCCTTCAATAATAAAGTATGCATTGTATAAGACGACGCAATTAAGTAGCAATTTATCAAAGATCCATGAAAGGTCTTACGTGAAAATCAGATATGATAAAACGTTAAGTAGAGCACTTCTCTTAAAATGATGATGCTGTAAAAACTAATCATAAGGCTGATGAAAAATTAGAAGGACCAAAAAGGACTAGTTAAAGTTTCTTGTGGGTTGATGGAAAGTTAAACTCAATTTTATTTAAAAAAGGAAAAAATATAATTCTTAAGGCCACACAGGACAGAATTGCCTAAGGAACAAAGTGCAGGAACATTTTGCAAGCGGGATTAATCAGACGAAAAAACGAAAAGAATCTACAGCATCCTGAGAGACTCCTTTGTACTTTGAATAAAGCTTTTAACATCTGTGATACAATTTCGCTCGCTTTACGTGACTTATTAATGAGATGATGAAATGTATGAAATGTGGTACTTATTGGGAAACGTGATGCGAAAATGCATATATATGAGAAGTAACTTTAAAATTAATTAAATATATAAAAACTGCTTATATATATAATCGTACTCATATGAGTTTCGACAACTAAATTTTAGTAATGCTCACAGCTCTATTATGAACATTAAAAAAATAGATAAAATAAAATTTTACTTAACATCGATTAATAATAAATATAATTGATTAAACTTTCTTTCATGAACTATATATATAGTAACTATGTATAGTAAATAGATGTAAAACACACACACACACACACACACACACAAAACATATTATCACAATCTAAAAAGAGATATTATTACTTAACTTTATAAAACTCTAAGTAAATCTTTAAATAGTTCAAGTAATATAAGTTAAATTTAAAAGCTAATGTAGATTTATTCGCGCACATGTGCGCGAAAGAGAAAAGATTTAATTAATTTTAATAAAAATTAATAAAAATAAATTAATTATAGCAATAAGCCATCTAATTATTATTTGTATTTTCTCAAAAATTAAAAATTAATTTGTATTGAAAATAAATTGATTCTGTAGAAGAATCAAAAGAAAAAAATAGCACAAAGAATTTGTACGCGAATTGGTTATACGCGTTACGTCGAACAAAAGAATTATATAGATCATTGGTTTTTTGTTTTTTCGAACTAGAAGAATGTTGAAATAATGTGGATAAGATATGAAACAAGGATGAGTTTATAAATGGCTTATTTCCTTGATTTATGATTCAAGCATATTACTTGCAACAAAAGCTTTGTCTCTCCGGCAATGTAACATTCTTCCTATCCACAAGATCTGGATATCCTGGGATTATGTGAGCGATTACAAAGCGTATTTAGCATAGTATTACATCGCTGAAACGTTATCCCTTACAGTGACTGCAGAATGTAAACCGTCTTATGGAATAATCCGATAGTCTTAAGACAAAGGAATCAAAATAGTTGGAAGCTTTATCGATCAAAAGAAAGAGAACATGATCTTATTTTGCAGAAATTGCATTGTTGTAAGACGATTTTCTATTGCAATAATTAATTTTCAGTTCAAAATATAAAACGATATTCTATATTTTACAAACTGTTATGTGAAGATGTGATTTTCTTGATAGAAAGAAACTATTTAAATGTGGCAATTTTTAATCGGACAATATTAATATATATAATGTATGTGTTTGCACAATTTTTACAGTGAAAGAAACTTTTCGTAGATCTACTTATTACAATTTACATCACGTTACGTGCACTTCTTTTTTGGTCATATTTTAATGTTTTTTCTTTTAAAAGCTTGATATGTTCCGCTTCTGATCATTTATTCCTATCTTAATTAGAAATATCTGCCTCGTCCATGTATTTATCGCTTCTATCAAATGTTATAATACTCGCGTTATAATACTCGTAATTTACATGCGCGTTTCCGAGCGCTTGAAGGGTTTAATAAAGCGGATTCGCGGCCACTTGTGAATGCAAGTATGAAACGTTTTACCAACGTTTTTCGTGATATAGGCGAAGGAAAATGCATAGTGCTGGGCAGATAGAAAATAACGGAGGAGGCAGAGGAAAAGGCTGTGAATTCAAAGCCTCTCTGCTACCAAGCGTTTCTTTGTTATATCACGCCAGGCTTTCTTTTTTTCTCTTTTATCCTTTTCATCTCCTACATATTCTTTTCTCCTTTCGAGAAACCGCGCTTCTACCTGCTTTTACTAATATATATTAACCAGCTGCTGTTTTTATGTATCTTAATAAAACATGACGTCTTTTTCATCATTACGTCAAGCACTTACATAATCGCTTCCCTATTATTTTTAAAGATATGAAATATATCGAATATTTTTAAATATAAAACTTTATAAAACAAGTAATTTTGAAGAAGAAAAATTTATATTTTAATAGATAGATCAATTTATTGATGTTCTACGATCATATAATTTGGAGAGCAAAATTGTATTAAAATAAAGCGTTTGTAAAACAATTAAATATATTTTCAAGTTTTATATTCTCTCTTCTTAACGTTTCAGAAGATAAACGTGTGTGGTTCAAAAGTTATTACATGAGGAAAAAAGAAAAACATTATATCTAAAAATTGGAAGAATTTGTTATTATTGGTCCAAATATTAAGTTTATTCTATCATTTTATATGTGTACTATTGTTGATTACGTTTTTACATAGTACTTTGAACAGCTATTAGTCCATATTTGCGGAACTCTTAGTTTAAAAAATGTTTCGATGCAAACAATAAGAAGCACTTTTCTCTCCACAACCTAGTTCCTTTATTACGCGACATTAAAGCTCGTCGCAGATGGCTCGAGAGAAATTAAAGAAATTTGCATAATCACAATACTGCGCGTATTGTTACTCGCAACTTCAGCCAGACATTTCGCTAATCTACCTTTTAATTAAGCAAATATGTGAGCGCCGGAACAATCCGTAAATGTATTGTACGCATCTTCATAAAATTTCTCGATTATGCGTGCACAAATAACAAACAATAATAATTTCTCTTCCTTTTCTGTCCTTATCTTCTCTCCAAATTAGAGTGAAACCGGAAGAGCAAAATGAGTGCAAATTTAAAAAGCCACATTGGATATTTACGAATAATTATTCCACTTTGGTATAATCTTAGCGATAATGATCGCTTTTGTGAGAAATTTCAAGATTAGTATAAGAAAGGGATAAATATTGAAATAAGAAGAAATAGAAAATACTACGCTATGTCAGAAATTATTTCTAATTTTCTGATTTTTTAATACTATTTTTTGATTTATAATATTACTGTTCTAGCTTCAATTGCGTTTCAATCAAATCGGCGCGCAGTTTATAGAAGTAAAAATGTAATTAAAAAATTTATATATAAATATATAAATATTATTAAGCATCAAGATCCACTGTGATCAAATAAAAGTTCCTTTCTCTTATTTGAAATATGAAATAAAATTATGTAATAAAAACTTCTTATTGTAACTTTTAAGAATATTCTTAATATATTATTCTTTATATTCAATTAATGTTATGATACTGTCCAGTAAATACTAGTTACATTACATATATGTATAATATCGATATTCATTTAGATATTATAACTGTTATATAACACGTGTGTTATTTAAAAAGACTAAGGAAAGAGTGATAACATTGATATTTAGATATTTTAAATATCTATATTTCAATCGTAATAATATTAAGATATTTTCTATAAATGAAAAATATAGAATATTATTTTATACATATACACACGCATATATATATATATATATATATATATATATATATATATGCATATATATAAAATAATATTCTATATTTTTCATTTATAGAAAATATCTTAATATTATTACGATGTATATAGTTTTTATCCAGTAAACCACAAGTATCAGTTACATTACGTATACGTATAATGTACAATATATTTATGTAAATACTATATAACACACGTGTTATATACTATTATATGCTATTATATACTATTATATGTTATTTATGTTAATGGTACTATTTAAAATATCTAGATATCAATGTTATGTAACTTTTTCTTCAGTCTTTTTAAATTTTGTGCATATGTATAGGTTTTTATTTCAAATACATGTAATATATATCGTGTTTGTTTATTTACTTGAAAGAGAGCAAGAAGCATGCATTGCGATTTTTGGATGCATGTTACATATATCGACATGAGAATATGCGAGATATAAATATTGTAGGTCTCAGTACCGCGTTTTCAATTTCACTTCTGTCATATAAGCGTGCAGAGATGAATACGCAAATACGTAAAGATGGTCACGAGAGGCAAGACACTTCGATATATCAGAATATCCAGAAAACAGGACAGCGAGTCATACAGTAAGCACAATAAAACCTGCCCTCGACTTCATCTGGCCAGCCGTCCCCCAAAACTCACATCCCATCGCTTTTCGATTATAAACTGCTAGACGAGCACAGCAAACGATGTAAGCATTTTGCTGGCGCATGTAAATCGATAGACACCGAAAAAATTGCAAAAAATCCGATCGAGGTGGAAAAGAGGAAGAGCATGGAGAAAATGGGAAAAGCGATGAAAAAATTGTTGACGCCTATCGTTGCGTCGACGTTTCGGAACGAACAATCACGATAGGCGTGAACTTTTGTGGAAGTTTAGCATTAAAAATACAACTAGAGAAGTAATATCGACTTAGTAATCTATTCAGACTTTACAAAAATAGCTTCTTTATTTACACGTATATGTACGTATATGTACGTTACGTTTAAAAAAATGAAATTCTTTTCTCTAAAACACAAACCACACACACACACACACGCACGCGCGCGCGCGCGCGCGCGCGCGCACACACACACACACACACACACACACATACACATCAGCTGTGCATTCTAATACTTATATAATATCTTTAAATTTCTTAAAATGGTTCTTTGATAATAATGAAAACACGTAAAATTGGAGAGAGGAACTCAAAATTATAAATATTTAAATATTTAAATATTTAAATATTTAAAGGAAACAAAACAATAGGAAAATAAAAAGACCATAAAACGAGCAAATTAAAGGTGTGATGTTAATAAGAATTTATATAAATATAAATTATAAAAAATAATATATATAGGACGTGCCATTTTTATCATTTTTAATTTATGTTTGAATAAATTCTTATTAACATCACACTTTAATTTACTCGTTTTATGCCCTTTTCATCAGAAATTAGATATTATGATAAAGACATTTTTGTGTAAATATTTTATTTGCAAGATTACATTTAATATATAAATTATATGTACATTTTTAATCTTAGGTAAAAAAATCAATATAAATAATAAACGTAATAAAATCAGAAATATTTTATTTTAGAAAAATATTAGAACAAATATAATAATAATAATAATAGTGATGTATATCGGTAAAATCCTATATATATCGTTGGATCGCAAAGTCTGCGGACAATCAGTCGATTCCATCTCTGTCTGCATCCCTTTTGTCCGATGTTCGTCCATGGTTTTCAACCCTCATCCAGTCTTTACTGCCCATCCCTCTGCTTTTCGGAACTCGGTGAAGCGGGTGGAGGGACACAGATAACGGTTTTAATTCCGTACGAATAGATCGACGTGCGAAAAAATGGCAGGAAGAATCATCGGAGAAACGGATTGATGGACTGCCGGGAACAATGGTTAACTTCGGAAGTAATCGCTTAATTCCTGAATTCCAGTTAGCTCCTACTATTTAGTTGGATCCGTATTGCATACTTTCCGGAATCTTTTGTTGTTTCCCTTTCCTTTTCCCTTTTAACTTGTTTTATTATGCACAAGAACGTAGTATTTTTCAATCCTCTTACATACAAATTATCTCTTTTCTTATGACAAAAATTGAGCAAAAAACTTATACAACTATTTAATATCATCATTATCAACACATTCCGTTTTTGTTATCTGGTGTAAATTCAGGACGAAATTCTATTAACTTTTATTAATAATCTTAAAAACCCAAGATTTATAAATTTAATAACAAAATACGCTATACGTATTTTATTATTAAATTTTGCACGTATAATGGTAAAAAAGTTTTGCTTGTAGAGCTTTTATGGATAATGTTATGGCTAACTTAAGTCAAGCCTAATCATAATGATTTCCCATGATATCGATACAAGTTCTTTTTATTCTTTTTCTTTATTTAGCCTGGCGATTTAGTCCCGCGATTTCTATCTTGTATGGCAATAAAGGAGCTCGAACTGAAGTAGAACGAAATAAACAATAGCACACAGCACAGTGAATAACTGCTTTGTTAGTCGGTTTTTTGCTATGATAAAACTTTTGCAGTGGCGCACTTGTGAAAAACTTTTCCAAGTTATCGACAAAGGAAGGAAATGGTTTGTTCTATCTACATTTTGTTACTAGACGATAGTGTTTTGCTTGCTGGAACTCATTAATTTAAACATCTAATCGAACAATTAAAGATACTTGTTGGATCAAGTTTAGAAATACAAAGAGTTGTAATCATTATAATATCTATAATAATTACATATATTTAATACTACAAAAAAGTTTGAAAAATTGTGCGTGCGTGCGTGCGTGCGAGCGAGCGAGGGAGCGAGAGAGAGAGAGAGAGAGAGAGAGAGAGAGAGAGAGAGAGAGAGAGAGAGAGAGAGAGAGAGAGAGAGAGAGAGAGAGACCGGTTATTACCGACGATTTAATATAAAATGTGCAATGTATTTTAACTGCGTTTCGATATTCACTGCCAGTACTGAAAATGTATATTATACATAATGTGCACTGTAGATTTTTAGTGAATATCGAAATTCACTGACAATGAATATCGAAATGTAGCCTTTGTTGGTTGTTATTTAAATTTTAACAGGTAATATAGAGAAGACTCGTTGGCATAGTTTTCACAATTTCATTTGTCATTTTAAACTAATTATTATAATTAAACTGTTCTAATATGATAGAAAGAATCTTTCTCTACATTTTTATGCTAAGAACAATTCTGGATATTATATAATTTCTTTGTAATAAGTGAAATACGAACATGCTGTATTGCAATCAGCTTGCTTCAATAATAAGATAAGTTGATACGTCTCATGGTGTAAGTTGCCCACACGATAAACTTTATATTAACTTAAAACGTAATCCATTTCTAAAAAAGGCATGATATAGATTAGTCGCATATATCGAAGTATTGTTGCCGCTTTTCCGCGATACCGATTGGTTCTCTAGCTGCGCTTGCTTCGTGAGCGACTGTCATTGCATATTTTGACAGTTGTGTACCGAAGGGTTAATAGTGTAATAGTAATAGTGTAATATAAATTGCATTTATTCAAGTTATTAAAAAAAAAAATAAAAAAAGTAAAAAATAAAAAACTAAATAGCGCGCGCGAAGCGCGCGTCTGTGGTGTCTAGTAGAAATAAAAAACAGATTGCAGATATGTACTTCTTGGTATAGATTATATCTTTTAATTTATTTGTTAGTTTGTAATGATCAAATAGCAAAATGTTGTTACAGAAAAAATAAATATAAATTATTTTAAATGTAGTTTGTTTTAATAAAGAAATATTAAATAAATATTAAATAAATATTAAATATTAAATAAGCATTTTGTCAGAATTGTAATTGAATGTTCATAGACTCAATTACACATGCAGAGTAACAATCAAGCTAAGCTTGTCGAGTCAACATATCTTATTCCTATATACATTTAATCTAATTTTAGTAATTTCTCATTTTATTATAATAAATATTTATTATAATAAATTACTGTTATTACTCAAAATAACATGTTGTAACAGGAATTTTCCTTTTAACTAATAACGTCATTTAGATTTACTTTCTCAAGCTGAAGAACATTAATACAAAATTTTGAAACACTTGAAAATTTACTTGCCCTCTTTTGAATCAAATTTTTCTCTTTTTTTATAATATTTGTGTAATTTAAATAAAACTTAGAAAACGATACCTATGTTATAAAAGAAATATTTTGCGATAACTTTTTATTATTTCTTTTGTCATAAATATATAAACGGAACGCAATGCCAACTTACTTCTTGTGTCAACGAGCCTCGATCTCTTCTACATTACAGATTTCGAATAATATTGCGACGAGAATATAATTTTATATATTATTTAACAAATTACAAATATGTAAAATTATGCGAATATATCTAACTAATTGTATACTTACGAGCTCTGTATCTATACCAGCACCATCTCGAATGTTTTCATGATCGGCACCATTGACCATTCCAGTGTTTGAACCGGTATTGCTCGCACTCGCTTTGCCACCAGCACCACTAGCTGGTGTTTGTGGTAAGCTCTGAAAAATAAAAAGATTTATTTTTTAACAATATTAAAAAATATTAATTTGTTGGATGTGTCATTTAAGTTATCGCAGCAAGTAAAASTTATGTACGCTCAAAATATTATTCATTACACAGTTTGAYACCAAATTTTCTTCGAAGTGTGACTGGTCATTTCCCGTAGATTTTGTGYTGAATCCGKCGGCAAAATTGGCCTATCACGTCACGATTTTGAGAAAATTGAGGTTAAATGTGCCAAAAAGGGCGATTTTGACCATAAAAATAAAAATAAAAGGACACACTCRTCAATGTATAAACAAATTTCAAATTAAACAAGGCCAAGCTAACGAGCAATGACAGCGTTTTTATTAATTTAAATTTTCTTCATGTAATTTACTAAATCTCGCAGATATGTAATTAAAATTAACTCGCGGAACATGTTTTGACTTTACGTAGTCTTCTTCAGCCGCAATTAAATTATGTTAAGTATCATAATAATAAAATAACAATAATTAACTATTATTGTCAATTAATTAATACAAAAAAATGCCGCACATATTGAGAGATGTGAAATGGATATATTAAATAGCAACACAGGAGCTAACATAATTCTGAAGTAATATAACTTGCTTAATTTTTTTTCTCTCTCTATCCAATCAAATTGTAAAACTCTTATCATCTTGACTTCTCTCTCATGATTCAAATTTATGTCATTGAACGTTATTGTTGTCTAGTTTGTCACAAATTTGTTATATCTCAATAAATAAATTATAATGTTTAATTTAATTTCGAGAGAATAATTTTGTTTTCTCAAATTAATTGAAAACGAAAGAAAGACTTACAATAGTTGTCAAATGTATAACGTCAGATGTATAATGATTTCTCAGATGATGATATGTTAATGCTGTCGGATCTAATTACAGACTGATATTAAAACAAACTCAGTGTACAAGAACCGTTACGGTTACCAAATATGATGGATGTTTATATCACATTGTTTTTGTTATTATTTGTTGTAAAAAATTAAATTGAAATACAGAGGGTCCAATAATTCAGTATCACTGATAGAATTAATTTCATTTTTTGTGATTTTATATATATCATTTCTGAAATTAATCTTTTATAATAATTAGTCTCAAAATCTAAAATTTTTTTGTTATGTCAATCAAAGATATGATTTTTTCCAACATGTAATTTGTGATAACTGAATGTCTAGACTCATCGTAGTTGATATTTTTGCTATTTTCGTTAATTCTCATCTTTAACTGTCTCTTTGTCTATCCAACGCAAGAAGCTTCACAATCCTTGCAACAAACTTTGTATATGACATTATTGCTCGAATCCACTGAATCTTTGTCTTTATGTTTTTTTATGAATCCGGTTAATTTATTTAAAATCCTATATTCTATTAAAAATTTATTTTTATTGATGGCGGAGTTAACTATTTCAGAAATATTTTTAATGTATGGGAAAGCAATAATCTTTCTGTCAGCTTTTTCTGTTTTTTCTTCTGGTTTATTGAATTTTTCTATCAATTTTTTTATCTTGTATTTAGTTTTATTAAAAACTAAATCTATTAGGTAACCATTATACAATAATGTGTTGATCACAAACTCCAAATTTTTTGCTGAAAAATTAGATGTGACAATAAAATTGCTCTATAAACCATGCCGTAAATGGTTCCAATGGTTTTATGGTATAATGGCCAAAGAAATATGACAGATATCTATCTGAACAAGTTTCTTTATGAAACCAATCCACTACTATCGTGTTGTTAATTAATATCAAGGATATATCTAGAAAATTGATAGACCGGTATTTTTCCAATTCTATTGTAAACTGTAATCTTTCGTGAATGTTGTTAAAATTATTTAATATATTATTAACCTGTTCACTGGCTGACAAAATAATGTCGTCAATATAACGATAATAAAAAGGAATTTCAAGTCCAATGCTTTCTATAGCTTTCTTAGATCCTGCATAATTAAATCCGCAATGATCGGAGATAGCGGTGATCCCATTGGCGTGCCAAATGTCTATTTATAAATCACATCATCAAAAGTGAAATAGGTTGAAGTTAACACAAAGTGGATAGCCAAGATGAATTCAGAGCTTAGTAGTTTTGTTACTTTTTCAATGTAAAAATCCATCTATTTTTAATTCTTTCTATGGCTAAATCTAATGAGATATTCGTAAATCCAGGAATATTAAAATGTTGTTATTTGGAATTTCTTTCCCCAATATGTTATACAAATTAAAACTATTTTTAATGTGACTATTGGCCAATGGTAAATTGCTATGCAAAATTCTGTGTAAAAAAGTGGCAAAGGAATATAAAGTTTATTGACGACACTTCTAATAATTCTAAAAGGTATGTTTTTTTTATGTATCTTCAGAAGATCGTACGCTTTCGGTAATGGACAGTCACTAGATCTTAATAATAAAAATTCATGTTTTGAAATGTAACTCTGAGAAAGCCATCTTTTAAAAATATTATTCAAATTCGTTTCTATATTTTTAACCGGATTCTTTTTTATTGTAGAATACGTTGTAACATCCTTTAGTATACTGTTAATTTTTTCTATATAATATTGTTTATCCAATGCAACTGTAACATTTCATTTATCAGCTTTTGTGAAGATAATATCTGATTTTGATCATATTCAGTACGCGATTATGGCTAAAGTAATTTTTTTTCTGAATTATAATGGTGCGATCTTAAAATACTCTTTTATGTTAAATGTGTTTTTTATATGATTTTTTTCTTTACCGAGATAGGGAGGTTTAAAAATCCTCACGTACGAGAAGCCTCGCGCATGTCATGAAATGACAATGAAATTAAAATATTTTAAAATTAAAAATTGTGTTTAGGGGTTTTCAGAGTCGCTGAATTTAAATCTGAAGCCTAACATTCAAAATAACGGATTCAATATGGCAGACAAATACGAAATTTTTGTATCAACGGATTCAGCATAACAAAATCTATGGGAAATGACCAATCACACTTTGGAGAGAAAAAAAAGTTCACATTTTGTCGAACTGTGTTATTATATATATATATATATATATATATATACAGGGTGTCCCAATGTATCACCCCCAAAAACTCGAAACTTGAAAACTCGATGATGTGACAGTACCCGATTTGTTTCTTGCCGAAATCCATGTAGAAATCTCATCTCAATTTCACTTCAGCGAAATCTTTCTTTTTATTCGTAATGTCTTGAAGCTTTTCTCGTACTCTTTCTTGTGGCGTTCTATAGCAAACGAAGCTGCGCTTTACCAGTGCTAGCCTTTACGAGGAGGATTAGATGATGTAAAGGATAGTAAAGGATCGTAAAGGGAAATTCCGCCGACTGAAATATCTTCTTCGATCGTCTTGGAGACAAGAAAAATAGTCACCAAAACAAAGCAATTTGTATGCACTGGGGAAATGTTCACGCGACAACATTATGTAGAGGGACTTTATCTATTCCACATTAATCGAAGTCTTACTTTCGGAGACAATTTTCTTAACGAAGGGATTACCATGCGGTCTTTAAATCAATTTCGCCAACGTGATAGAATTCTTCGAGTTTCCGGCATCAGGATTGATTGCCTGCCATCCATGTTCTGAATAAGAGCGAAACATCGCCAAAACTTTCACCTAACATCCAATAAATGCACATTTTCAGTGACAAGCAATAATTTTTGAATAATCTACCAAGACGTGTCTCACAAGGAAAAATATATGATATTGTTTCCTAAATAAGATTGAGTCATTTCTTTAATCGCAACTATCCATTTGAAAATTCGTTGACATGTTAAGATATGACTTTTATATTTCAATTTTTTAAACGGATTTGGATGATGGATTCATGACATTGATCATTTCCGTCATATTTTATAATAAAACTCTGATCAAGACATTATAGAAAAAATTAACTCTTATTAATATATAAAATAATAGAATTTTAATAACTTCTTTATAAATATACCTTCCTTTAAATATACTAAAAATAAAAAATACTGGGTTCTTTCTAGAAAAATTTTTAAATAAGTGACAAAAATTATGTTATAAAAAAATTAATGTTAAAATAAAAGCAATGTCAGTCGCATTTTATATTCTAAAAGTTAAAGCAACAAGTGTTAATTAAGAAAGAACAAAAATCTATCTTTTATTTAAAAAATGATTACATTAAAATGTGCTTTTAAGATCAAACTCGCTAAACCTTCTATTCTATTGAAATAATATTTTATATTCTTCAAGGTATTTTTAATAACATGATGCTTTTGTACACCCAAGTATATGAATCACGAATAAAACAGGTTGATCGTGAATAAAGAGAATAAGAACATTTTTCGTCAGACGAGCTCTGGAGGCAAGATCAACTAGAAGAGATCCGACTTAAAAGTAACCAGTGTCTCCGTTCTTCGACTCTATTCTATTATCATCGGCATCGTCATGTTTCGTGTATTGGTAATAGCAAAGTGCTCTCCTCGAAGTAATAGCGACCCCAATACAACCCTTTAAGCGACATTCAGCACTTTACGACCGCTCTTTATAAGAACACCGTACTCTCTCTGAGTACGCCACCGTGTTACCTTTTCGAACCAATTCGCTTCCGTGCGGCTCCAGGAAAAAAGTAGCCAAAGTGTGTAAGAGGCAGAAATTCTCCCGGAAGGCAGTCGCTGCGACCGCAGCATTTTTATTTTCATAGCCGATAGAACGGTGATTAAAGGGAAGTAATTCCCGTCTCTCGATCGATCTTATGGATGCAATATATATAGATGCTCTCGTTAAATTTTGTAATAAGTTTCGGATTGTCAGTTCAATTTTAATCAAATTTTCTTATAATTTTATGTTGTCTAATAAAAAGTTAAATAACTTCACTACACTATAAATTTCACTGAATAGAAAGTATTTTTTATTTATAATCCAATATCTTGTATATTTCTTTTTTGCTTCATTTCATATTAATTTCATCGCTTCATGTTACATTTTCATTTTCATTTTTTTAATTGATATTCAATAGAATAATGAGTAAATATGATTCATTTTAATTTCTATTTTGATATACAAGTTTCAAATTTTCTAAACCTTTTATATCCATAATTTATAATAAAGACAATCTTTTCACAAACTTTTCGCGATATTTTGTATTGATGCAAATCATTTCGCTTGTGTCGATTTTATCAATGAGTAAAGAGTAGAAGGGAAAAGTAGTACTTCGCACAATCACTGGCACACCCTAGAAACTGAATTTCTTCCCAAAGACTGTAAAGTGCACCGTAAAAGAGCAACTAACGCAGTTCCGAGAATTCGTGAATAGTTGAAAATGCAAAGAAGATTTTTGTAAAATAATACAGCACGAACAAATGAACAGAGAATTTCGATATTTAAAGAGGAGTCAATTGGATTTCGCATTTAGTTGAAGATAGCAAAAAAATGATGGAAAGTAGATAGTAATAAAAGTTTGCGATTGTTAATCATAATTTATGACATTCATAAATAATAGAAAGATACGTGGATACTTCGTCATTGTCCATAATCATTAGGAAATAGAAAAATTATCATCTTGTCTCAATTATTTGCTATTATTCATTTTAACTCATGTAAGAGTACGTAGTATGAATAATTGTTTTTAAGAACAAATATGCTTTTTTCAAATATAAATACAATCGGTATACAATCATATTAATAAAATATCTATTAAATTGTTTCCAGTTGAACAGATAGATTATTTTCGAATTTTTCAATAATCAAAATAAATTAGATCTAAATGATTTAAATTTAAAGTTTTTAATATTTTATCATAAATAATAAAAACACACACACACACAGCAGCAAATATACGTATGATTCTTTATATATCTATATGTATAAAAAGAATATGAATGAATAGATTTTAATAGAATGAATTATAGAAATAAGGAATGCATTCTTACACCATGTGATTGAAAAACTGAATTGCAAAGATTGTCTATTTTATATATAATATATATATATATATATATATATATATATGTCCCATTTTAAAAGTTGCACCGAAATATTTCTTCAGCGAAGCATTTTCAAAAAAAATGTTTCAGACAAAAGTTGTTTGGGTTGAAAGGGGACATGAGAGGGTACTACTGATTTAACCTTGAGTGGCGTCGTTAAGGTCAAGTCAAAGTCACATCGATTTTTTTTAAAATGGATCACCACATTTTTGATTTCAGAATCTAATAGCTGATAGCAAAAGCTTTTCAAAACACTATAATGAAATTCATTTTCATTAAGTACTTTCCGAGTTATGAGACTCGAAAGTTACAGTCTTCAGCATTAGCACCGCAACTCTAAATTTATTAACGTGCTATTTCCGGATTGT
The DNA here is from genome assembly GCA_037157785.1 of Cephalotes varians. Taxonomy (NCBI): domain Eukaryota; kingdom Metazoa; phylum Arthropoda; class Insecta; order Hymenoptera; family Formicidae; genus Cephalotes; species Cephalotes varians. The sequence goes on along the minus strand of JANQDE010000023.1, from coordinate 2,390,115 downwards.
TAATTCCGGCCTTTTTGGCAAAATTCATGTCGATTACTTCGTGTCAACGGATTCCACGAGAACGAGTGTGATACGAGGATGTAACAGGATCGAATCAAATCATTGGCCGAATCAAAATGAGGCCTTAAAATTCATCCTGCTATGTTCTTGTCGTGGGCCCTGGACATTGTGTCTATCATTTCGATGACTGAACGCAGGCAATAGTCTGAATAGCTGTGGACATTGGTATTGGATTACTTAAACTTTTTTCCTATGGAGAAGATGAACTAGTCATTTTGATCTTTCACATATCGATTTGAAGATGAATTTTTAGTTTTGTCAGAATATTGAAAAAAAGAGGTTGCTGTAAAAACGACTAATTCACACAATAAATTCACACATTAAATTTAGATATATAAAATTTATATATATCTTATATTATATATATATATATATATATATATATATATATATATAAAATGAGAATAAAATAAACGACATCGTTAAAGGATGTTTGGCGTTTTGTTCTCCATTTTATAGATCTGTAAATATTATACAAAGCATCTTATTGAAAAAAATCTGAAAATTGAAAATGCTGAATTTTATATTCTCACATCTTCTTTTTCGATGGGATAAAGCGCGGATTTCCATCATGTATTTTCTAGGTATTAGTAAGGTGATATGCATGTAGAAACGATTAATTTATCGTACATCATAAACCCTGTTTTTATTGTTTCAGATGATTTAATATTTGACGCGAATGGAAAGATGATACTGTAAATCTCATTTACATCACAAGCTATGGAACATATACAAGAGACGTATTGCATTTTATTTCGTACATGTATATGTACTCAGCCTTACTTTGATCGGAAGTATTTTATGTCGAATAACGAGGTAAATATTAGAGAATAAAAAGAAGGAGAAAGATTTTGGAAAATGCGACATTATTAATTATTTAATATACCGAAATATTTAAGCTAAAAAAACGATATTTTGTATGCTTTGTCAAGACTCTCGTAAATCTGTTTCAAAAGGCTTTACCATGACGGGAAGTGAAGAAGGTCGGTGCGCGTGTACTTGCGAGAGTATTGAGGATACTGACAAAAGACGCAAAGGTGCTACAGTAAAGTGTAAGGCGAGTAAAGCGAGTAAAATGTAAGGTAGTGTGGAGAGTGTTGAGAGGAAGAGAGTGTTGAGAGAGCGATATTACAGAGTCGGAATGCTTGACTGTTATTACTCAGGAAACTCAGGAATTTCTCCATTATTTAAGGAAGTCCAATACGTGTTCCGACAAAAGGTAAAATATTTTATGATGCGGAATAATCAAACCAATATTATATATTACGATGAAACGATAAAACTAATAAGAAATCAGAATCAATGAAAAAAAGAAATGTATAGTTAAATACAATTTAATGCTGCAATCGGCTAAATTGATTGAATATAATAGAAATTATTGGTTTCTGGTATACTAATATACAAAGAATACATGCGGAAGCAAAGAGAATGTCAATATATTGTATGTATTTTCTTTGAAACAAATAATATAAACGTTAAATTCTATAACGAGATGTAATTTTGTCAATAGCAAAATTTGATTTTATAATATTGAGATGCTATCTATAAATGGTGTATCTAAATAATATCTATAGAATGTCCTAGAACGCTCGTTTTCTACTAGCGCTGAATTTCAGCCATGCGTTGCTCGCATGTAGCTGTTGCCGCTTGCAATAAACAACTCTCCGCGCGTCTAGCCACCATTGCTGGGCGGTCACATCTCGCTGCGCGTTTGCATTAGGCAGTAGACCGGATTAATCCAGCAATTTTTAATAATAAATAACTCGTTAACTATTGCAAAAATTGCAAAATAGGTAGAACTTTTCGACTCAGTTTAGTCCGCTTTACCTGCAAATGAGCGTTGTCCCAACTATCTTGAGACATCCTGTATAAAAGTAAAATAGGTACATACCTTAAGTAATTATTAAAAACGTATTTATGCTGTTCGACGATTGTGCAATTATGCAATTATTGGTTCTTTAATAACAAACAAATTTATATTAATTTATAGTTTTTTATCAGAGATTCACAGAGATTTGTAAAAGTTTTAAATACACTAATAAAAATATACTAATATTAGTCACTATTTGTTATATAACACAAAATATTAATTAGCATTTACGATTTTTCTCTTCGTTTATTTATACTTGTTCACATATTTAAACTTATGCTATTTCTCTTAAAATATTAATTATCGTACAATGTTGAAAAATTTATTTCCATTTGGATTCGAATTCGTTAGTTGTATTAGCTACGGATGAAAAATGAAAATTAATGAAATTTATTTAGGAGATAGATCTTAGGCATATAAATATAACTTTTAGTTTCAAAACGATTTATAAATTCTTTTAAAAGTTATTGTAATTATTAGTTACTACAGGCCTATTCTATCGTGGCATTGGCCTGCACTAAAACTTTTTTTCTCGCTCTTACCAAACTTTAAATATATATCTATTACATTTTCAGTATGAGTGCATACTAACTCAGCTACGATTATTTCGAAAGAACGAACCATATGATTTCTTGTGGAAATTTGCAACATATCAAATTTAATCGCTTAGAAAATGATGATTAAGTTTTTAAAACTTTTTTATATTGTTTATAGTGGAAAAATTCTTAAACATAATTTAGAAGAAAGAAAACATGTACTTACTAGCTTCCCAGACAACACAAAGTCTAAAATCGGGACATAAGATGTCAAAAAGATGCCTTAAAGATATATTTGCGAGAGACGTCTAAAAACACCTTAAAGGTATTTTTAAGACGTCTTATATTTCAATTTTGAACTTTGTGTTGTCTGGGGTGTTACAAAGTTATTAATTAACCCTTTGAGTGCTGAATACTCTCAGCGAAAGCGCTCCGCGTGGACGGTGTGCGGATAGCAGTTACGATCGCTGGGGACGAAATACTTTTTCGTTAGTGTGAACTCTGTTGATTGATTATACAAGACGCAACTGAATTATAATTGTAATTCTTCAGTTACGCCAAATTAAATAATGTTAAGAAAGTTATTTTTGAGCATAAATTATTTTATTAAAAACATTAAAATTTAAAACATACATGAACTTAAAAATATATTAATAAATCTGAATATTTGAATTTAATAAATATGGAAAACTTTAAACTTATAATTTAAACAACAAAATATTCATTTTTAAATTACATAAATGTTTTATATCTACACTAAATTTATTTCGTAAAAAATAAAACTTTTATATATATTGATAAAATTAAAANAAAAATTACGTGTATGTTAAATAGTTAATATCCCGAACTCTCGATATATCAAAAATTATAATATCGTGGAAGGGCTAATGAGAGCTATAACACGCTGTTGATGGTGCGCAGTAACTAATAAGATTTATTTAGTATAATTACAAACGTTTCGGCTTACCTTTAAGCCATCYTCAGTGTGCACGTTCAACTTTCAAATCGGTTCCGTTAACAGGAATCGTTAACGGAACCGATTTGAAAGTTGAACGTGCACACTGAAGATGGCTTAAAGGTAAGCCGAAACGTTTGTAATTATACTAAATAAATCTTATTAGTTACTGCGCACCATCAACAGCGTGTTATAGCTCTCATTAGCCCTTCCACGATATTATAATCTTTATATCTACATTAAATTCATTTCGCAAAAAATAAAACTTTTATATATATTAATAAAATTAAAATTGTTTAAATATTTTGTAAAAAAATTAAAACAATTTATTTTCAAAAAATTTTCTATTTAATTTTTATAGAAATAAAGCCTTCAAGAATCTTTATAAGTTTGACATTAATATGGCATTAATGCCATATTCGAATGCGCAAGTGCGAAAAAATGTCCCGTCAACATTGCAATAGATAGCTGATATAAATGGACATTTATTTATTTTTTTTGTTTACTGTTGTTGCTAAGAAATGAACATGTATTCATCTCATACACTGATAATTGTGTGGGAGAGCGAAAAAATTGACAAACGCATATATGCGTCCATTGGATTCAAAGGAAAAAGCAGTTGTAACCTAAATTATTAATCTCTGTTCGAAATTTTGCCATTCCAACAAAATCTATTTACTTTTAACATTTTATTATATTTAGGCATTTTATAACTTTTATCCTATGTTATAATTGAGCAGTAGTAATTATTTTTCTTTTCAAGAATAAGTGACATACGTTTAAGCAGAAGATATATAGTCACGTCCGATATTTTTAATCAACTAAAAACAAGAATACGTATAAAGAAATTAGGAATATGTAACAAGAGTATGTAAAATCTTATTACAAGTTATCAAAATTATTTTATTAGTTAAATTTTATGTAGTCAATACAGTGATATAACTTATGGAATCCAAATACATGCTTTAAAAAGTGCAAAATTATTTTCAATATACGTCACTTTTTATTGAGATTGTATAACCAATACATTCTTAATACACTTTATTTTTTAGAAAAGAAATAATATCTGCATTCTTCTGTTATTAGAAGATAATTATCTGCAGCTACATAAATATCTAATCGACTTGGAAAATGAAAGGGAAACATAATACATAATTTTTGTTTGTTTTGTTCAAATTTATTATTTATAGCGCTACAAATAATAATTTTTGAAAAAAAAGGACTATAAAAAGCTGCTTATTTAAAATTTTATAGTTATCTATATTGCCTGCTGTAAATATTGACAAAATCGTCTATATTATAACAAGAGAATGTGTAAAGAAAATCTTCCAGATAAAAAGATTCCGATAAAGTAGAAAAGAGCCAGCGAATAGGAGGATTGGAAGACCATGTGTATGAAACATTTTCACAAGAGAAAGAAAAGAGAGAGAGAGAGAGAGAGAGAGAGAGAGAGAGAGAGAGAGAGGAGGAAGGGAAAACGTACTTGTGAAAGCACGATCCGGAAGCTTTCGAAAGGACTATAACGATTTTCACAGTAAACATTTGTCCATAGCTTACGCTTGCTCCTGTGGCTCAAGTTAAATTGCCTTCAAAATTGCATCTCCGCGGGCGACGCGCTGTAAGAGAACTCGAGCGAAGAGTACCGTCGCGAATCACTCGCATAAATTTCAACCCTAAGCTCCGGCCGAACTCGCGCACGGCAACGATAGTCGCACATGTAATTAAGTGATAATAATGATAAGGAACGTTTCAACGGAAAGTACTTGAGACTTGATCACAAGTTTTCACGGCCAGATTTTTATGCAATTCTGTTTGAGAGAATGTTTATTTTGTAAACATGCAAACTATCCTCAGCTTTTCTTCAACAAAGTAAATTTTATGTGAGTAATAACAAAACTAACAAAAAGAAATTTTAAGAAATAAATAAATAAAGTTTTTTTGCCGCTGAAAATTTGTAACATGATTTTACAAACTAAATAATTGTAAATTTATATAGAAATAATAAATGCTAGTATAATTGCAGTACTAGATCTTGTTTGTAAATAAATCAAAGAAGTAATATAACTAAAATTCTATGACAAAAAGATGAAAAAAATTTTTATCATCAACGCAAGCTTTCTCTTGCGAGCATTATTGCCAAAAATATAATCGCTTATTCAGCGTCAACGATAGTTCAGTGAGTAACAAAGCGTATTCCAGTGCAGTGGTAGGAATTTCAGCCAGCATACTTTAGTTTTTCGGAATAACGTATGTACCTATTACGTGTATCACAATGCACCGACTTCATGAGAATCTGTGCCAAACTTATTCGACAAATTGAATGATATTGATGTATTTATTTTTGTTTGTAATTAAAGGGATCCTAAAGTCAAAATCGAATTTCTAAAATCGTCTCTTTTATCGATTGAACACGATTCACACACATATAATTTACAATTACATACATACAATTTACGAAACTTCAACACATCTCATTACATACTACTACATCAATATCGCATGCACACATACGTGTAATTTGCAATGCAAAAAAATCTTTGCAATTAAAATCTTTTTTTTTAGGTTCTCAATTTTAGTTCTATAAGCTCAGTACTGTTCGTTCATGTAATTCGAAATGCGATACGGTCTCATTTTATACGTATAAGCTATAGAATTTTTACATTAAGAAACCGTCATATTTTTTTACGTCAGATGACAGCTGTATGAGCCAAAAGCAAATGATATAAATATAATTTTTAAACTTTTTTTCAATTTTCTCGTAAAATCTTTATTTTTATGCATATTTTAATTGTGTAAAAAGATTTCGCGATACTGTACAGCCAATTCGAAGAAATTTATCCATCTGTCGGTAATTCCTTCAATTTAGGATCCTCTTAAAGCAAACAGCAAAATATTTTTTAAAAAACAGAAATTAAGATTAAGAGTACAACTTCGGTAATTTCAATTTTCGATGGAAAATATAAATAGACAAGTCATAACAAGTATGCAAGTTTGTTTTTTCAAAATCTAATTTAAAATCAATAAAATTATTCTAGTTGCAATCTTTGTGTTCTTATCTTTGACATATTCAAAATAAATTTCAAATAGAGAAAACTTCTGTTTTTTTGTAACCTCTCGACAAATTTCTGATTATGACTTCCAATAATCTATTTCGCCGACGACTAATAATCACGAAGGAGGCAGCAAATTTAGTGGCAACGTGGATTGGACGCAGCTACTGTGCATCGACAGAATGCAGTGATGCGTAAATCACGAACATAGGACGGATACATATGAGAGAAAGAGAAAGGATAAGACCGAGCATAATGGCTTTCCAATGTACTGTGCGAGTGTGGAGCGAAACACTGGCGTGAAATATTTATCGCTAAACAGTCGAGATAATGCACGCGCAAACTAGAATTTACGTGGTGCAAGTAAGAAGAGCGTTACCAGTCCTTCGCTCTCAACATCGTTTTACGTTAATCCTTCTAACACTCCTATGAGTATTTTATATTACTCGCGTTTCCTATAAAAATATTTTTCACATATCATGTGTATCATCATAAATCTAATTGGTTTTTTATTACAATTTAATTCGTATTGCGTTGCGCACGTTATACATCAAGTTCATATAAATATATCATATATACATGTACATACACGCGCGCGCGCATACACACACACACACACACACACACACACACACACTTTAATAAATAATAAAAAATGCCTGATATGTTACAAATAAAATTAAAATATTATTTTTATCAAACAGCCTGTATTTGTGTAAAATTAAACAACTTTTCATGAAATCACTGAGCATCTAGAGAAAAGAAAATTATTAATATGTGTCTTAGCTTTTTATGTCTTCCATCATTACATGACTGGAAGAATTCGCGTAGCTACTACTGCATTCATTTGTTTGTCTGAAGTTTCTACTACCTCAGTAACAACATTTAATTGCTTGATATTTATTACTTTACTTTACATCTCCCATTCATTTTGTCATTCTCGACTCTCAACGATAAAGATAGTACGCATTAATTTACTTAATATCCGCAATACTTCTTTTAGTTTACAAGCTAAATTTAAGAATAAAGTCTTTTGACTCGAAAAATAAACAGACATCAAATATATTATGTAAAATGTTCCATAAATCATCTCGCTCCGTGATGACAAGTTTTCACTTTTCGTAAATCCAAAGAATGTTTCTTTAATAAAAATTATAAATTATCATTTAACACTTTCTTTTAACTGTAATCGCATCTATTTTATACTGATTTTATTTGCATATGTTACTTGTCTATAGCATATCTCTGTAAAGTTTTAGATTATGTTTTGCGACATTTCTTGTATAGTAATGAAATATTAAAAATATAATTCAAATGTAAGAAAATTTAATTTTTTCAAATTATTACTACAAATCAATGAAGGTATTTATTTCTATACATTTTCCTTCTGTATTTGTACAAATATAAGGATTCGTAGGACGTCATGCGATAATGATTTATTCTAATTTTTTGTCTTCTTTTATAAACTCGTGGATCCATAATGAGAGACAGATATATTCATTCGCGTATTCATATGATCGTCTACTTGTTCACGTCTTTGTTAATCTTTCTATATTCTCTTTGTTTGATGCAATTTTGGTGTAATTTAATGCAAATACATTACAGAAATAATCAGCCAATAAAAAAAACGTTTTAAATAATTTTAAATTTCATTTTTCATTGTTTACTATTTCAGATAAAGAAACGAAAATAATTCTACTTTTTAAATATTAATTTTTTGTTTCTTAATGAGAGAGAAGTGCTAGATAATCTCACTAGTTTTCAGATATTTACATTATTATTTTTACAATATGCAAAATATGCATAATAAAAAGTTTAATAGAATTAGTTCAACTATTACTGACAGAATAAAAGATTTATTATGTCATAGTATTTTGTGCCAAGCTCGAGTAAATCCACGAACACACAAAGAAATATGCTCTAGCTTACAATCTTGCCGACGAATCGGTCAAAGAAAGCAGACAAATTTAAAGATGATAATTGATCGTCGTTTATTCTAAGCACGACTGCGGGCTGGTGATATTACAATTTCGTTATTTTCTTGAAAAACGGACACAAAGAAGAAAGTCCGCGATGACTCCCGAATTCTAGAATTCTAGGCGAGATCTCAGAGTTCCGAGAATTAACGAAAAGTCACGAATGATACACGAAATTATGTATCGTTAGCACGAAGTAGTAAATAAAAGCGTTAACTCGAATAATTTGAAATTACAGTAAATACAAAATACATTAATTGTTACATTTGTATTAAATAATGCATAAAAAGATGTCAACTAATTAAAAATTCAATTAGAAAGATATTTTAAAAAATTAAAAGTTAAAAATTTACAATTATAAACTACTCAATATTTATTAATGATATTATTATAATAAAATGTATAAAATAATTTTTCTTACATTAACATGTTACTATAATTTATATATTGTATAATATTAGTACGCATATGTATTATGTTAATATAAATCATTGTTAATCTTCGGAATACTTTGGAATCATGACTTGTTTACAGTGTATTTAAGAATGCGTATTTAAGAAGTGGTGGTAAAGAAAATGTAACAAGACATTAGAGAGAGACAATCTTACTAATTGATTTCGACAGAGCCTCATTTGAAACTAATCATCCATATCAAATTTAATGAACAGTTATCAATGATCAATCATTGACACAAATATCTTTTTTTAGTGATAATAAACATTAGTAATAGATTTATTATTTATTATATCTTTCATGTTTATCTATACGCACATAATAAAATTAAATTAAAATACAATGAAATTTATCCAATCGAGTTAATATTTTCGCTGTATTTCGAGATTATTTTAATTTCTTACTTTATGATCTTGTCAATCTTGTGAATATAGAAATAACTAAATTAGATATAAAATTTCTAACAGTTATAATTAATGTGAATATATGTATAAGATTTTGTGTATGTGTGCGTGCGTGCGTGCGCGCGCGCACGCGCATATATATACACATTATTGTATATATATATATATTTATATATATATATATATTATTAAATAATATATTTTATAAAATTGCATTTAAATATTTTATTATATATATTAGACAAGAATATAAAGTAAAAAGACAAATATTTTGTAAAATGTAAAATGAAAAATTTGTTATAAATGATAAGTTAGGAGTTATATTTCTTTCTAATGAAATAATCTAAGATGAAAGAGATTGTTGTAGAATTCATATATTCCTGGGAATGACAGATTCGCACGTAAGCTTTGTAATTACAATGCTATGTACTCTCTAGAATTAGTTCCATCTGTCAAAATATGCCTGGTGTCATCTCGTAAAATTTAATTTCCAAAAGTGACTGTTCTGTCCAATGGAATTATTTAACTCGAATTGTAATAAAATAGAATCTAAAATTTATGTTACGAAAGTTAAAAATACAATCACAAAAAATGTGTGCGTATTATAAAAGTTGTGTAATTTATAGATCAATTAGATAGATAATGTAAAAAATGATTCATCGCATTTTTAAAATTCCATAGCTTGTATTGGATATAAAATTTCTAACAGTTATAATTAATGTGCATATATGTATAAGATTTTGTGTGTGTGTATATGTGTGTAACATTACGCGCGTGCGCGTATGTCTATGCATATATGTGTACATATAAATTATTAAATAATATATTATAATATATTATATAAAATTGCATTTAAATATTTTATTATATATATTAGATAAAAATATAAGACAAGAATATAATAGTTTTAGGAGAATCATGAAATTTCACACTACGAACATTTTATCTTGGTGATCGCAGTTTGAAAAACAGATTACAGTAAAACCGCTGTCATGCCGTGCGAGAATACTTTCGCAGATGCGGATTAAAGTAAGAACGACAACGGGAATAAGAGTAAGAAATGGCGAAACCCTTTAAGTGAACACGATAGAGTAACCTCGGTGGTATATTATTCCAACGAACAACACACACAAATGAAAAATGAGTCCTTATAAATGTGAATCTTGTGAAGAGATGGAGCCGGAAAGCTTCACGTCGTTACCAAAGACGAGAAAGTCGACTGCTAAGCTCGAGTACGACGAGGCACAACACCGCGCCATCCGTTTCATTAATAATTCCAACTTGTGTACCCACGAAAATTACTTCCTTTATCCACCCTCGACGAGTACTCACTCTCTTATGTGTTTCGCTCTTCCTGTTTTCTTCCTCGATTCATCTCTTCTCTATCCTTTGTCGTGCTATATGTTCATGCCGTGACCTCGTCTTCATTCGGTAGTGTGTGTTTACTAACATTTTACGTATCACTGCATGTCGCGTAAAATAATTATTTGTAATAATACACATACGATGCTGAAAGAGTCTCTCCGCTAACAGAATTAAAATATAGCATTATATTGCTTTGCCTAAGGATGCAGAAAAGCTAAAATTTCGAAATAAAAAGAATAATAATAATAGCAAAGATATTTAAAAAAAAGTATTTATAATATACTTTCAAGCAGTCAAGAGATGATAATATATGACACACACACACGCACACACACGCGCACACACACACACACACACACACACACACACACACACACACACACACACACNCACACACACACACACACACAAATAAGCACACAGAACGCATTATGGCATTATTATTTTATTTTTATAACTTCTATGTTTTTGAACATCGTTTTTAACGAGAAACTTGGAAACATTGCGGCCATATTAATGGATCCCGATATTCATTTTCCGATTTACGTGTTGTGCATTTATTGCATTGCGAATTCAGAACAGAACCGAAAGACGTTCGTCTTCAACGAAAGCATATACAAAACTGCTTCAGTCGGGTCAGTAATATCCATCGCCTCCAAAGAAAGATACATATCTCTGTCGTGCCGTAAGCCGCGATCTGCGAAATCGTGCAGTAACAGGTATGAATTAAAGAATTAAAGTTCACGGCGAACGTGCACATCTTTTGAATTAAGCACAGTTTTTTTTTCATAAGATTTATTAATTTATTATAGAGATTATATTCAAATTTATATTTTATTTTTGATATGATTGAAATATTTTACGAATTTAATATAGAAACTATAGAAAATAAATCATGGCATATATAGAAATCAACTTGATAAAATTTTGATGTGTTTAAAATAAGATAATTAATACATGTAATAAAGAATTATGATTATTTTTATTAAAATTTTTACAACTTCACAACTTTTATAACATAAATCTATTCGAGTATAAGACTACACATATACGCACACATGCACGCACGCACGCAACATATATACGATAATTTTGGTAAATCATTCTTGCAAAGTACTCTTACGAATACTTGGATCAACTTTGATGTATATAAATATAAATATACTTATAGATGATATATTGTATATAAATATATATATCTATATACATCATCTATAAATATGTTATATACTATCAAGATATATGTGTGCGTATGCGTGTGCGCGCGCGCGCGCGCGTGTGTGTGTGTGTGTGTAACATAGATATGTTGATTATGGTGAAAGGTCGTCGAGTCGCGATCCACAAGTGACTTTTGCTACCTTAATAGAATTTCGGAATGTTAAATTCGTCTTACACACATATCCTTTCTTCCTTTCATGAACTAGTGTGACGAATGATTTCCGACGGATCAAGTACTCTTCGCAGAAATCAATCGGACACGTCAAGACGTTAATTCGATTCCGTACGTTTATAGCGTGGCCGGGATCGAATGGAATGAGCTATCATTTCCTCCTTCACTAACCGTTATTGATAAAAAATAAAATCGTTATCAATCCGTCATTGATCCGTTTGACATTATATTTGGCGAGAATAAATGCTATCGTCGTTTGTATTTCCTGAAACTTCTTCTAAAAGGAATAAAATCAGTACATTTATAGAAAATAAGAAAACAGAAAACAAAATTTTTTAAAATATTTCCGCCTAATAATATATGCCACAAATTATAATACTCTATTAAATTATTAAAAACTTTACATAATAGTAAAAACATGATAATGTATTAAACCTCGCAATTATTAATATGTACATTATTATCAAAATAAGTAATATGGTTATAGTTTCTTTCTTTATAAATTTTATATAAAATATGCACATAAATAAATTTATTCTATATGTTAATATAAATAAACTTTGAATGTGAAAAATCTTCGAATGAGAAAAACAATAATTCATCTGTAATTGTAAACAAAGCGATCATTTATTGAATTTTATTGTTATAAATGCTAAAAGTGCTTTGCCTGGATTCTAATGTGTACCAAGTTTTATCAAAAGCAACAAATATATGTATCTTGTGTTTATGTTTGCATAACTAAGCAGCAGAGGAAATTTCATCTAGCTTAAATCTTTAATATGATTGAATACGACTCATATTAAAGATTCCAAATAACACACAATTCGGGCTTTCTGGAAAGATATCTGAAAGTTGTTTTTTTATAAGATATTTTTCGGAACATGTACAGCTATTTATTGTACATTTATCGAGAAGGTACAATGTATTTATAATATATTTACAATATATTTATCAATTGAAATACATAACATGACCAATCTAGATACATAACGTTACCTAGAAAAATATTAGCAGTTTGTTGATCTGGCACTCCAATATTATTATAGTGCTACAACGACACAATTAAGGAGAAGCTGTTCGGAAATGCGTTAGCAAAAGAAAGAAGGCAGAAGCTGAAGTTACTTAATAAATTGATTTATCAATGATTTAATACATCTTTTTTAGTGACAAAATTGATCTTTATTGTAACAGACAGATCGTTGATAGAAAGTTGTATAAGTATTATGTCATTGAGTTATACCAATTTATCAGGTAATTCCAGCTTCTGTCTGGTTTTTCCTCTTGTCAATGTTATATCATTAATTTTTATTTCATAAAATGTTTAAAAATCGTTTAAAATAAAAGGTTTTAAAGATGTCTTAAAATAATGTTCTAAAAACATCTTAAATCAAGATATAAGATATCATAAAGACGTCTTTCTGATTTTATCAAACATCTAAAAAATTTTATGACGTCTTATAAGTTTTAATGTTCTCTGGGATGTAACAAAAATAATTAAAACATTTAATTCACAAATTTAATTATATACATGTGCGAACGTATTCTATATAGATTTTATATAGATTCTATATAGATCTCTTCATGTTTCGTTCTATTTTGAGATCATTAGTACAGAAAAGCGATAGAGCAGGTCGTTTAAATGGCAGGATTTAAATTCTGAGTTGGAAGACAACAGCCTCTTTTCAAAAACGGGCGAATTAGAACGTCCTACTATATTCTCTTCTTTATTTCTATATTTGTTAATATTTCATCAAAAATACAATATCGATACAATAAATAAAAATATATGAACTGTATAAATACTCAATTATTTCTAATAATTGTCTCTCGTTTACTATAATTATTATATTTCATGATATTAAACATTGATCCGTTTTGTGTTTTTCGAAATTCAAATGATATCATTACATATTAATAATAATGTTTTAGTTACGATTGATAACAGAATATTCTCGTTATAATTATTTTACTCTGCATTTCTCGCATGCATTTTGTAATTAAATAAATTGCTGGTTTGTTTCTCTCTAAATTATACAAAAATATTTATGTACAATGTTAAATTCATAATTATCCATATAATATCATTGCAATAAGAAAATTTTAAATAAACTATGATGTATATTGTCGCTCCATTATTGTTTGTACAAAAAAAGTGCATTTACAATAACAAAAACTCTAAATTTTGCACAAGTGGGGAGGATAATGATGAGAAGCGAATGGCTAATAGGCAGCATTGTCCGAAAATCATCGTCAGCATAAACATAGCTGTAAACATATGCTGTCCACTATGAGATGGCATCGTGCCAGCCAGGAAAGTTTCACAATTATGCGAGTGCCAAAACTACGCTGTGAGAAACGAAATGGGTACGGATACAGAAAACTCGTTTGAACACAAACAAATTATATACGGTTATGTTAGCAAAACACTGTTTTGAAAGCTGAACAAGGAAAAGAGGGCAGCGAGAGGATTCGATGTTCAAGTTTCACGAATAAACTGAGATTCATGATAGATTGCAATAGTTATGAGTTGCGATCTAGTTTTCGCATATATTTCTTTCACTTTCGGAGAAATGTTGCATGAGGTTAATTTTAGCAAAAATTTAAGAGACTATATTTATTATTTTCAGTTCTAATGTTGTGTCTTCATTTTCGTAAAATCAAGTTTAAATTACGATTATTTTTGAAATATTATTTTTAGGATATTTCGTCTATCTCTGCACATTAACGGAACGATTAGTAATATATCGGAGATTGATATACATACAATTAAGATTAATACATATTTAAAAATTTAGATAGTAAAGCGATTTTTATCGAAACAAAGAACGTTCAATGTATCAGTTTAAAGAAAATTTAAAGAAAATGTAATGTTTTTAGTATTCGGAAAATTTGCATAATCAGAATGCATTTGTCTTTTATAAGCTTCTCAAATTGGCGCTTGTACCAAAATAGAAGTTGCGGCAGGTGAGTAGTTTCAGTGGAATGAACATTCGAGAGATCGAAGTTCATTTCGGAGCTAAGCTGTTGGGGTGTCCTACCAATGCAATGGCTCAGAATCAAAATGGCAAATGAAGTGCGAAAAAGATGGAAAAGATGACAAAAGTTGTAGAAAAATTTAGCGATCGTGTGCGGATATGTATCATGAGTATGAATATATAATTCGTATAAATAAATAATCAAAAATTAGATAACGATTAATGGCAGCATGTTTACTTAGGATTTAGAACAAACGAAATTGTCTGTTGATTTTTATTGTTGAAAATTAAGTTGATTTGCTGTTCAAAATTCCTTCTTGAAAGAGAGTATAAAATATATAAAGAATATAAACATCTAAAAAATCTTTCAATCCATTTAAGAAAATTTTCGCGTAAACGTCTATTTTGAATATCTATTTGTTCTCCACACATTTAAATATGTTTTCTATACATTTTCTGTACTTACAATTAGATGTTTTTAAATAATGTTATCAAAATTCATCTTGACAAATTCTTAACAACTTGCGTAAGTGAAAACTTCCATGAAAATTCACTTAATTCATTAAATCAGATTCTTGAATCAGACTCATATCTCTTTACTTCACGAACATTTCTGCCAACGCGTGTCCGTCAGATACGACGCCAAGTCGTGCGAATCATGTGAGATACAGGTGAACATTACTAAATATGTGTGTGTGTGTGTGTGTGTGTGTTCAGTAACTAATAAACTCAGACACGATGGCGGACGTATATAAACATGCGCAATGGATATTTCATCGATAAGTTGAATTGCGTATGTGCGTATGTATTTCGTGTGGTACATACTTACATATGTTGAACGTGTGATGCACATTCAATTGGTTCGTATCGAGATTATCAAGGATGCAACGCATGTTCGTCGCTTGTATACGCGTGACCAGTTCGATTCATACATCTGCGTACGTGTGAAAGTGCAACTGCGAGGGTACATTTTAACGCGGGTGTTCCATAGGTACATGTTTATAGGAGAAAACGTGGCGCAATAAAGTAGAAGAGGCAAGACGGAAAAGAAATGTAAGGTAAATTGCTACAAGACGGAACATAAATATCTTGAGATAATGTTATATATATGCAACAACCTTCGTTAAGACGGGGAAAACCATAGCTTGCTCATAGATTCTGCATTTTTTCTCCTGTATGATGCGAATCAATGGCGTAGCCAGCTGCTGCAGCTAGCTGTTGTTGATAATGAGGAACCTTGTGAAGTCGACTATTTCAAACCAGTCGAACATCATATCCTTGGACAAATATCGTAATATTGACGTAAAACGCATATTTCATATTCTTGTAGTATACTTATTATATAATTAAACTTTGTCAAGTAATATATTTTTCTCATATAATACAATATTATAGAAATATTATGAGAATTTGTTATTACATCGAACTGTATAAACTGAAATAATCAATTATATCAACTTCTTTTCAACAAATAATGCGAAATAAATCTACAATCTCAATCTCATTTTGTAACGTACCAAGCACTATCTTCAAGAATCGGTATCTGGACCAAGGACAAGAACCTATTGCACTCGACACAGTTGCATATCACGCGCGTAGGTTATAATTAATAGTGCAATTTAGTTAGGGTCAAGTCGTTCTTGCCGTTCATTAGAACGATACAGCGGAAGAGAAAAATGAGCTAATTGGAGGATAAAGAAGGTTGGTAGTATGCTACTTTCAAGAAAAAAGGCACAAGAAGAATTCAAGCAAAGCAAAATAATTTCGCCGAGATAAAAACGAGATAAGTGTCACGTAAGCTTGTCGTAACCAGAGTAATATTTCTTTCAAGATTTAACGCTTTATCCTCTTTCATCGCATCCTCAATATAGAGAAAGATATTGCTTTCTTATTAATCATTTACTGATTGATTTTCTCTAGGACTCATAAATATTTTGCCTCCTCCGAGAGTACGAGTGGAATATTAGTAATATTCATAAATATATTTACTTAAATTATATAAATTCAATAAAAATATAATAATATAGTTATTGAGTCCTTAAAATTTAATTTTGTAACAATAATATCTGTATAGAAACATTATTTAATATGTGTT
>JANQDE010000023.1:2359946-2372731 GCA_037157785.1 Cephalotes varians | reverse complement strand
TATTAAATTGATAATCAATTTAATAACAACGATGCTAATAAGCATCTCAATCCCTTATTCCCCCCGAATATTGTAAAGAATATCTTTAATATCTTTTATTCAATTTCTTATTTTTACTTATTTTTTTAAAAATATTTGATAAAATTGATTAATATAATTATTGCTTTGCGTATTTTTTTAATTATGACTTTATTTGAAAAAACTTGCACGATAAACGCAGGAAAGTAAAATAATTACCGATAAAAGTAATGAACAGGAATGATTTCTTTCTTGGTTATGGCTCTACAGAAAACGGGTGCAATAAATAAATGTGGATTTTATGTGTAAAACACCGACATTGGTATAAAAGAACGAGTTTGATTATTAACCATTTAACATTTCATTGCTTTCGAACGATATATCCTCAACTTATACACATATATAAATTACGAAATAGAAAAATATGAAATAGTAAATAACAAGATCAAACATACAAATATGTTCTAAGAACGTTGTTGATAAAATCTTTGAGTAAGTACAACTCTTTATGATGGCAACGAGCTTCAAGAACTTTGAGCCTGTAGTTGAACTCAAGAGTATTTCATTTTTTTTTCCAACAATCATGTCTTCCCGAGTGCCTGCCAACACTTTCGAACGTGAAAAATGCGTCTCGTTCGTGGATTATATCCTTGGCGAATTGCGCGTGCTCGAACATGCACTGCGCCACGTTTCTTCCCACTTCGTGTCTTGCAATCTTCTTGTAATTGGAGCCTCTCGCATCGCCCCGTTGCTCCGCGATTTCCTTGTGATTGAAACGACGTCGTGTATACGACACGCTGTTTGAAATTCACAAGCAAAATTGGTTCTCGCGTATATATTACCTACATGACACCGCAATCAGACACTCATTTGCGATTAAGCAGTTTCCTTGTCGCATTGTCAAATACAAACTTCATTAAATTTAGATATAAATTGCACATGGTGCAACATCCTTATTTGCTATTACTTTTTGTAAATTAAAAATTATTTAAGCGAATTAAATACGTAGATATGCTCGTCTCTTGATTTGTGCAGAATATTCGTTCTATGTAATTTTTTTTTACGCGGTTGAGAATCACATAAATGATGTCTGCCAGTAAAAAGAAATATATAAGAGAAAAGTGAAAGGAAAGTCTCGTATATGTTTTAAAAACATTTATGTCACAAATGCAAAAAATATTTGCACAAATAATAATAATAAAAGTAAACGGAGAGATACCGCGTAAATGGAGGAATTATTAACAGCGTAAAAAAATGAGTATAAAAAGTACCGTGTAAATCGAGGAATAAGTGTATAAACAATTTTTATATATTTGATTTAGAGATTGCAATACAGTATCGATAAACATATTTTTTAAATCACATATAATGAAAATATTTATCGCATATAATGTCAATTAAGTTTCTACATCGGTTTCGGTTATTCTTTTTTTTAATGTACTTTTTTAATGTACTTAAAATTATTGAAACATTTCTTTTATTCTATATTGCACAATTAAATAGTAAAAATTGCAACTTATTTTATTACAATTTTAAAGATACTAGAAGAGAAAGAGAAAAAGAGAGAAAGAGTTTTATCACTATTAAATAAAGAATTCGTGTTTGAATTAGTTTCACGTTATTTTGTTTCAAAGTCAAAATTAGGTGATTACTAAAAAATACAAAATTTCAAATGTATTCAAACATTTGTTCGCCGTAGAGCAAATTTTCTCTGTAATGATAGATAACACAATTTCCCGTTAACTTTTATAATACGATAAAAAATAAATATATTAATTTTCGATAAATTAGTTTTTATTACGTATTACGTGTTATCATATACTTGAAAATATTAAACATATTAAAAAACTATCATATGACACAAATAAAATAAAAACACATTTTTATTAAGCCTCTTTTAATGTATAATATGTATATATTTATATCTTGTGCTTTCTCTCTTTATATTATACAATACAACATAATATTATAATTTTGTGAATATTGCAAAAAGTGTATAAATTTATTTTAAAATAAATTTTATCGCCACGTTAATATATACATATATACATACATACATACATATATATATATATATAAAGTTAGACAATATTAAAACTTGTTAGATAAAATCACTTTCAAGAAAATCATTTATATCAATCTATTGCGATTGCATCCGCGAGAGCACTTGTGCGGTGTAATACAGCATAAGTAACGGATTTTTTCAGAACAATTCGTAAATGAATCATGTGTTGATAAAGATTACGACAGACTTAAAGAATTCATGACAAATTGATAAGAATCCACGAATTCGCCAGTTATTTAAAGAATTATGAGTTTATAAGACGAGTCCAAATAACGAAATAGACAAAATAATTATCCCGTTTTTTAACAAGTGACGCGAATAGTCAATATTTAAATTGACTTGCAAAAAATTGATTCTTAGTTATTATAATAGAGATGAATATCGCATTAATGTCGTTTTCTTTCCATGTATTTTTACTTCTAATAAATTATTATATAATTGACTTCTTGCATTTCTTCTATAATGCAATTTTATATTTTTATTTCTTTCTTGATAGATAATTTCTATATCACTCACACCCACACAGATGCAATAAACAATGCGCTACGAGAGAGAAAATATAGACACTAACGACAGTGAAATCACTGGAACTTCGCAAGAAATAAAAACACGTGCCATATCAAATTGTGACAGTGAACATCGTTTATCTCCTTGAGGTAGGAAGCCTCGAGATGTGTAAAAGTACCCATTCTTCTCTAAAAAATAAAAAGAACCTAAGATGGATGATTTCACGTAATAGAATAAAACCAACTTGAGGATGATGTTAGATCCATTAGACCCTCTTTTGGTCTGACGACCCACAAAATAATGTCAAAATAACATCAATTAATTTACGTTTTGTCTTTTCAAAAAGAATCCTCATCCTGTGTTCATGTATACCTCGATTTGAATCTCATTCTGATTTTTACTACTGACGATTTGTTAAAATCTTTATTTTTATTTTATAGATCTACCGCTACAAAAATTTCATTAATTACGTTGTTATAATATAGATCATTAATTCTATACGCCATTTATTAATAAAAATTGCTGATAGAAATAATTGTTTAAAACTCTTTACTGGTCGGAAATTACAGCCGATCAAGCATGTCCAAAAATTGATATTGACTTACTGTCCTCGTATCACAGCTGGAAGCTGAATCCTCTTTTGACAGCAGTGGCTTAATGCAAATTTCACGGGACGACTGGTGTCATAAAAGCCGCGGTTTAGATATCAATTTATCATCACTTTCTGCTCAATAATATCGCATTATTTCCTATCCTTTCTGGTCTTTGCGAACGGCAACAATGGCGATGGACAATCAATAGCACTCACAACTCGCCGCTCTTTCGCGCACCTCCCTCTGTACTCCCTCAACTCTGCCGCATCGTTCAGTCTAGAGGGAACTTTTGGTCATTTTTCATCTTCATGTTCTATCAACGGCCGACATTACAGTATGAAGACTGACATGCCATCGATGCGAACTATGCACGCATTACTGCTTCCATTCTACGTATTAACCGGGGGGAGAAAGGATTATAAGAGAGAACCCAAAAACACAGTAAAATAGATAAGCGCGAATTAATTTCATATGGAAACATTCATGAAACAAGTTGTACGATTTTTAAATCTTCTATCTTCTTTAGTGCAATTAAAATACATTGCGCGCGCACACGCGCACGCGCACGCACACACACGCACACACACGCACGCGCGCGCGTGTGTGTGTATATATAGTTCTCACAATATCGATTAATTAAATAATATTTTTGTCCTATTGCATACTTATCAGATTACACAATTATAAATAATATCAATTCAATTACTCGAAATTATACTAAGCTATAATTATAGCTTACGATTATTATAATTGTCCTAGATTATTATACTAATAAAAATAAAATATCGGATGAATTAATCCGATTGAGAATTTAAACGAATAGTCCTACGTAAAAGTAATTTGTCGAGGCCGATCGACTTAGCAGTGAAAGTAACTTCTTTATCTCCTATACTTTTTGATAGCTTGCGTTTGCGTATCTGAAGTTCCAATAGATATATAATCTTAAAAGTTGTTTTTACATGCACGTGCGCATGCGCATGATGAGGAATCAACATAAGAGGGAAAATTACTATATGAGAAGTTACGAAATTATTTTTATGATGATTGTATACAAAAGAGAGGTTACTTTTACAAAAGTTCAACTGTATTTCATTTAAAAAAGAAACAAAATTTTGATAAAGATGCTATATAGATAAAAATCTTAAGATATTTGTGTACTCTTTCTTAAAATTTCATTGAATAATGGATAATTATAATTACATTAATAATAATTTCAATCATTTTATTAAAAAAAAAAAATTAGAATAATACTTTTCAACCGTAATATTGATAAAAATCTTGAACTTCTATTGAATATATATATCTTACAAGTTATGAAACCGATATGATAATAATAGGTAGCTATAGGTAACTGAAGGTAAAGAGCAGTTTTGAGATATCGCAGCGAGGGTGGTTCGTACAATAAAGAGCAAGAGCCGTGGCTGTTAATTCACAACCTGATCACGACAGGTTGCGATAGGTTGCGGCACGAGGTAGTTTCCATGGAGGATAGGATAGCTCGGAGACTAGAGAAACTGCATTATGTATTCAAAAGTGGCTGGCTACACCAGCTACGATTGGACTCCTAATGTGATCCGAACACAGGGGACACGCTTCCTCATAGAATATTCGACGTCTGATGTGCAGGAAAGTATCAGCTATGTAAGATTAGTGCTCCATTTCCAGAAATCCGATATAATTACTAGAATTCAAACTCTTGCCTAAAGAGTTTTAATGTTTACAATACGTTTAAAAAGAGTATCATGTAAAAATTGTATAAGATATCGGAAATATAGAAAACCAATTTCACATTTCCGTTATATGTGAAAATTAGTAATTTTATCATTTTACGCAGACTCGATTTGATTCTTAATATTTTTTGAGCTTCACGAATATACCATTATCAGTTTCAAAACTGGTAACACTGAGTTAAATTGATAATGCGTTATATAATACTTCTGGATTTCAATTACTTGTCGATTGAAAAAAAGTCAATAAAATTGTGAAGTTTATCGATAGTTTATTATTATATATATAAATACGACTGTAGTTGCATGAGTGCAGTTGAATGAGAAAAAAAAAATAATAAGAGAAGATTAGAAAAAAGAGTTATGGAACGAGAGTAAGAAACAGAGAAAAGGAAGAAGAATTCGGGTGAAAATCCTTTCTGTGCACACGTGTGTAATTATTTGAGAATATGTACAGAAATTATCATGACATCATCGACAGATTCTGACACCACTACTCGACAGACTCAACCTCGAAGTCCTATGACGCGATTCGAACCAGCGACCTAAAACGCTTCTGATATTCACTATGTGATATAAAAGATAGGAACTTGTTCACGTATCATCGTGATTTTTTTGTTTCTAATGTTGACTAATCTTTCTTCTAGCACCTCTTTTTGCACCGACTAAATCGGGTTTATCGGGCTCCAGATTCATATTTTATATCAATACAATTTTACCATTAAGAAACTAACATAATTATTTCAAACTTTATTTATAAGTTATTCGTCGTGTAACATGTAGCTATATGACTACGTACCGAAAATATTTAACGCTTTTGCTACCAGCATTGTATATATGACGCACTCAAGTTCCAGGGTAGATATAATTTTATATTCTATGTCTCTAAAATAAAATTAAAATTTATGTTGTTAAAAATCGGATAATTTAAAAAATACTACGATATTTAATTTAATTAGCACATGCATACATGAGATGCTGATTATATATATCAAATAGCTATTATTTTGAAATAGCTTATGCAGAGATAGCGGGATATGTAGCGAGAATTCTTAAAATTATATATATATATATATATATATGTATATATGTATATATGTATATATGTATATATAGCGAGTATGTTAAATAAATTATAAATTTATTTTTTTTAATATTGCATTCCCACAAGAAAAGTGAGACAGTAAGTTAAAAATATAAAATTGTTTAGGAGAGAGGAAAAAATTACGTATTTAAAAATTGCGGCAGTATTAAACATAAGTTAATTTAGAGCTAATCACAAATTGCTTGTTTCAAATTTTCTAAAAGTAATTTTGTTATGGTGTTATATCAGACTCCTAAAAACTAATTTAATTTGTTTTCATTTTTTCTGTTCTTTGCATTTTTAATTTTGAATTGAATTTGTATTGCTTCTGCTGATTGAAGATCGATATATTTAGCATCGTACAATACAAGATTAGAAAATTTTTTTTTATTTGTAAGATTGCCGATGTGTGAGGGAGAGTTGCCAATTATGTACCGTTGCCTAAATAGTACGTCATCAATATTTTTTGTTTTTATTTAAGCAGCATTTAACAATTAATATTAGCAACAAAAATATGAAATTATTAATTTTTGTCACTGTAATGCTTATATTAAGTAAAAATATAAAATATTGATGAAGGATACTATTTAGGTAACTGGTGTGCATTTAGCAACTCTCTCTCCTATATACATATATTGCAATTACTTGATGAAAATGTACTTAACAAATTAAAAACTTGCAAAAATCAACAAATAAATTGTCTTATTAAATAAAAATAGTCTAAATAAAAGTAAATAATAAAGATAATAATAAGCAAAAATATGTTTAAATATATATATATATATTTTTTTTTTTTTGTAGCAATTATAAATAATTTAGAAATAAAAGGTTTAGGGTAATATTAGGATAATTAGGATAGTTGATTAATTTATAAAATACATATATTAGCTAATTACTTTTGAAAAGTAAAAAATATCGAAATGTCGAGATCGAAATTATATATAATTTTTGCGGCGGAATTGCAAATAAAATCACGAAGCGCTGATTTATTTGTTTATGTTCGAGGCGATGTGACGCCGCGCTCGCGCAGCAATCACATTCGCAACACTAATAACTCGAATATAAAGTAATTTGTCTACGACTACGATTTGGCTCTTCACCTGTTATTGATTTCGTTGGTTAACCAAGACCATTTTTTTGCGTTTGTTTTATTTTTATAGTCCCCTCGCAGCTGCGCACCGTTGATGTGCTTAGAGGATCATTAAGTCAAGTAGCCGCAAATGCATAAATAAAGGAGGAAAGAGGAATAGGATAACAAGTTTTACGATATTGATCGAATGTAAGCCGACAATGAATTATATTATAATAATAAAATTGAAATATCGATTTACTTAAAATATAAATTATAGGATTATATTAGTGTAACAGAAATAAAACATATATTTAATAATACAGTAATTATTATATAACATTTATTTAACTAACAAATTGTTTGTAATTGAAAACAAAAATAATTTCTTTCAAAAGTGTGCGTCCACGCAAAACATAGTATATATAATTTCATTATAAATATATGTATGTACATATATCTGTATATATGTTTATGTATACACATGTAAATATCACAATAGAATAAGATTTTTATATTATTATTATAAATTTAAATTAGTCAATAATATATAATTATATATCATTAATATTTTTCGCAATGAAACTTCTTTCAATTTTTAAAGATGCAAGTTAGCATCATATTTAATCATAAATATTCGCAATAATTTCGATTAGTTTTAGTTAAGGATTGCGTTGAAGTCCGAAAGTATACAGCGCAATTTTGAACTGAAAATGTTTGAATTTGTATATAAATTCAAACTTATATATATATATATATATATATATATATATATATATATATATATATATATATATATATATATATATAATTGGACAACTAGGATCCAGCCTTGATGTTCATTGGTCCTTTCTTCGTTTATTTATGTTTTTCATTTACACGATCTAGTTTAAATTTATCATATAATTATATATTATTAATAAGTATAATTTTACGAGGTATGGACAGGAAGATCATGCACTGAATTTTTTTTTACTGACGTGGCAACACTGTAGGTTTCTATGGCTGACGTGGCGTATAGTCTAATGGACATTCAATACAAGTTTGGTCACTAACGAGTGTGCATGTAGTTTTTTGTGTCAATAATTGTGAGAGTATTTTTTTTTTGCATCAAAATGAAGCGTGATGTTTTGACAGAGAATCAAATTTCTTGTGACACTTAAGAAGAATGGGTCAGAAATTTATGAAATACAAATGATGCAAAAGCGCGCAAAAGTTGTTCAAAAATCAAGATCATGCAGTTTTTTTTTTTACATTCACAGAATGATGCATCATCATGAATTTATTCCAGCGAGTGAGACAGTTAATGCTGCATTTTATGTGCAAGTTAAAACATTTACGTAACTGTGTATAGCGTGCGACCTGAATTGTGAACGGAAAAGAACTAAATTCATCACGACAATGTGCCCTCGCATACGGTGTTCATTGTGCATGAATTTATCGCCAAAAACGATATTATTATTATAAACTACCCTACCTATTCACCCGATTTAGGTCCCTCCGACTTTTTATTTCCTAAAGTGAAAATAATTATGCGGGGTAAACGTTTTGAGGATGTGGAAAACATAAAATGCGAAACGATGAAGTTCCTGAAGGATATCAAAGAATGACGTGCAAACACTACTTGGAGCAATGGAAGAAACGTTGGGCAAAGCGTATTCTGTCAGAAAGAGAATACTTTGAGGATGACCCCGTTCCTGTACAAGAACAATTGAAAATAAATTTTTGGTGAATTAAGTGCACAAACTTTTTGTCCACACCTAATATATTCATAATTATGAGAATTTGTAGTTATGAATATTTATCTAAGAGACTATAGGAAAATGTAATCATTCAAAAATGTAATCATTTTGCCTTGAATCAAAGCGATTTCCAATGTCGTAGACGGTCAGTGCGGTTATCGACTAAAGGAATTGAATTAATTGACGCCCAACGGCGCTCTACTCTGACCGAAAGCAGGTCATGACGTCACAAGCGGAATATTGTTCTTATTATGGAGTTCTCTCCAGTTCTTTCTCGGATTACTGTAGATTTAAACAGTTGACTAATTTGCACATATATAGAAAATAATGCTACTGTAATGTATCTTATTAATCCTTTCGATGTTTATGTCGAGTATACTCGTAGTAAAAAATTTGCTATTAAAGTAAAATTTAGATAAAACAAATAACATATTCTCGTAATTTTAACACACATTTTAGAATACTTTAGGACATAAAAAAGAAAACATACAAAGAAAAAAATTTCACAAGTAAAAAGAAATGTACAGAGTGCAAAATGTGTAGTACATCCGTCGCAGCTTAAAAATAATTAAGCACACAAATGCACGTTTTTAAAATTTAATAAAACACTTAAAGGGTTAAAAATATTGCAAAAAATACAAGAAAAACTGTCACAAATATGATGTTTTATAAAGTAAGATTTGTAAATTGTATTAAATTTTCAATTCTTTCACAAGTAGTTTGTGGTACACGGAATGTTTCTCTACTTACTAAAATTTGTTATTAATTTTATTAATCAGTATATATGTGAATACAATGTAATTAATGTAATTGTTCTAATTTATAAATTTTGATCATGCAGAAAAAAGCAAAATATGCGATGATTTACCATAAACAGAATTTATTGAAATTTGAACTCGTGAGTTTAAATTTTAAATTTTTGAGCTCTGTTAATTTATTTATTTTACGATTATTATGCGATTACCATGGCGACGATTTTAAATTATAAATTCTTGCAGCTCATGTCCAAATTTATATAAAATGAATCTTGGATTAATCTTTTCCATTGATAAACGTTCATCAGGACGAAGAAAAACAGAAAAAAGATCAGATACAGAGAAAGTGTAGAAATAAATGTACTGATACATGCAGGAGGAGAATGAATAGGTGAATGGCAATGCGTTGAACAACGAAAAGCTTCTGCGAGTGAAAGTTTTCTACACTTTTCAATATTGATCACAAATCTTTCTTCTGCGCCATAGGAGAAAGCTGTCGAGGTCGACATGGAACGTGAAGTCCGAAAAATATAATAGATTGGTTCTAAACATTTTTCCATCAAAGTTACATAGCATGAGTCCGTAAATAAATTCTTGACAATAAATGTGTACGTTATAATTTTGTGATATTAGAATATTAAATAATATCTCAAGTTAATAATTTATAATAATATTCTCGTATCACCAGTAACACAACTCAAGATAATTTTACATTATTTCGATAGTGTATTTCATAGTATCAGACAAGTATCAATTTAATAAAATTAAGCTTTATGTTCGACAATAATGTTCGTATAACTCGTAATCTTTTAGTATAATAAATCCTTTTAGCCTTAAAGCATAATATGATAGATATGCTTTTTAGACTAAAGCTAGTATCGTTTTAGCATATACAGCGAGTTATATTAATATATAACAAGTATGGCTTAAGTCGAAAGAATTTGATTTATTCATGTCTTTTTGGTGTTCTCACGATATATTATATCTATACATTAAAGGGATTGCAGCTAAAATTTGCAATGGTACACTGGAATATAAGATCATTTAAGTTTACAGAAATCACAGCAAAATTACCATTTGATTTTTAATTTTATGGTGTTCGTAAGAAAACTTCAAAACTTTATAATTACATCGGCATGTCAGCATTCGTAATTATATAACGATATGCTTTCTATCTTATTGCGAAGGTCATCGTTTTAAATTATTTTTCAGAGTATTATTTCATACTCATTTATCTATCATTATCTGTCTCTGTTTATATTTCATAATAGAAATAATAACTTCTTAACATCACTATTCTTATATTTATATAATACTTTTAATTATGATCGTAATTACTACAATTATAATTATAGTTATATTTAACAATAATTATAACTGTAATAATTAATAATAATAATAATAATAAAATCTAAAAACATGTACATATAATCTCTATAATATTTTGGGAAAGGAATTCTTTCCATTAGCATAATACATGTTCTCAGAATTCAGTAAGCTAAACCGATTTACAGAAACGACATTTCTCTTCCTAGATGTTATATCGCCGCTTGACTGAACGTTCTTAGCTAATTCAATTAGAGCTAGTATTAGGTGATGCCGTGGAGGGATGATACAAGAATTAGTACTCTGATAGTAGCAGATCGTATTAAAGGGAAGCACTAAATTACTCGACGTTTCCTTAAGTCAGCCGTCTATTGCAGTCTGTTGCTGAATGTGATATGATAAGGGAGAGCATTTAGCGCGATACATCATTTTAAATAAAAATATGTAGGTTAGCTTTTATATACGTCCATATAACAACATTAATTTTTTTTACCTTAAAAACTTTGCAGATATTAATTATTTATTAAATAAAGTCGACAAACTCAACAGGATAAATCCAAAATTGATTTATTTCTAACTCTTTTTATATATTCTATATTCAAAAATAAAAACTTTTTATAGATATAATAAAATATATTTTTATCATTTTTTTTAATTGTATGTGTTAAGATTATGTTGACTTCAAAGTATTTTAACTAGTACTTATACAGAATGATTCCAATTTTTGCGACAAATTTAAAGGGCTATTAGATCTTCAAATTGAATAATTGTTGTTAAGTAATCCAGCGATGCTGGATTCTTAAGGCGCTAGACTTCTTCAAACAGTGTTGCGTAGGGAAGACCGGAGAATAAAGAACCATTTTTGAATTTTTTGCTCTAAAAAACAATACCAAGAAAGACACGGTAGTGCAGGTAGTCGCACTAAGTTCACGCATAGCGCAAGACGGACTGTGTACCTTTACGCGGGACCAAAAGTTGAGATGGGCCGAGATTATCAGAGTTCAACAACGGCTGAACCGATTGAGTTAATAATAAGCTCAATCGATAACGCATACTCAAATTATATAATAAAAATATGCTTGTTTATATTGTACATGCTGTAAGAAAAAAGTTATTATAATGTAAAGTGTAGAAATCAAAAAATCTATCTCCGAGATGTACGGATGTACTGTTTCGATTTTTATACATTAGGTGCGCTAGCGTCATTGATTGACAGTAGTGCTTACAAGGTTGTGTTCCGATATTCACTGCGAGTGCTCAAAATTTATAACACACGTAACGCGCACGTATAGATATTGAATACTCGCAGTGAATAACACTGCCCAAATTATATATATATATATATATATATATATATATATATATATATATATATATATATATACATATACTAAATTATATGGCTGATATTTTTACTAAACAAGTATATGTAGAGAAGATATACTTAATATTTGGATTGAAGCCAACGATGTGCTAATTAGAAAAAGACAATAGTCTAGAGATATCTGTATTATATTCTTACAAAAAATTGATAAGCAATTGCTGATATTATTTGAATATTTGACCGCGTCTCTTGATATAAATAATAAAATAAATAAAAAATTATTTCAAAAATGATGAGTCTTTTTAGTTTTATATAGCAAATATTGAAAAAGGCCATTATATACAAGTATATGTAGAGAAGGAAATGATAGGATTTAAGCTAATGATGCTTGAATTAGAAAAACGTGATCTAGAAATGATATAACATTTATATTTTGTATTTTTGTGACATAATTAATTAAAGAGCACTGTCATATACTGAAAATATGACGGGGATGGTGGTGGAACCTCTTTAGCAAAATCTAATTAATTTATATATTACGAGGGGTGTTCAAAAAGTAAGTTTCCCTAGTCTGG
>JANQDE010000023.1:2268653-2359267 GCA_037157785.1 Cephalotes varians | reverse complement strand
CAAGTATACGCTCTTTTCACAATCAAAACAGAACAATAATTTTACCTTTCAAAAAAGTTGTCGTATATACATATATTTTCTATAAAAAAATATGATAGAAAATGGCGCCAAGTGGAATTTAAGAAATTACTTGCAAAAATGATCCAGTCAAGGATACAATAGCTTTGTTATTGTCTTTTATTAATAAAACCTTGGCGCCTTTTTTTTACCTTTTTTTTTAAAAAGTAATTTTTGATAGATTATATTTAACTTACAGATCATGCTGCTATTTATTGAAATTATAGGACTACAAAAGGCGTGCAAAAAGTATACCCTTCGTTAAAAAGATATTATAAGATATATTCTGCAAAGGAAGTCATTTGGCACTTCTTACCTCATATGCAGAGTAAAAAGTGCCAATACTTTTACATCAAGTTTGAACTATTCTGAGAAAAAAAAAATAGATACTAGAAGGTTTCTTATTTATTTTAAGTGAGTTTTGATTAGTATTTGATTAGTAGATAAGTAACACTTACTTACAATGAAAATACAATAAAAGAATACAATAGAAATAAAATGTCAATTTTATAACACAAAAATAAATTGTTCCGTTTCGGAAGTTTCAGTTTTAACAGAAAATTAAACTAGTATTGACAAGTTTTCTTAATCTAAGAAAAATCTGAAAAAGAAAAAAACAGAATTAGCATCATAATCGTGTTTGGAAACAAATAAGAGCTGCCTTAGCACTTTTTGCCCTTTTACACCTTTACTCCCTGGTCTATTCTATTCCTTATCCCCGATAAGATTGTGCGATATAAGCTCAGTCATTTATAAGTCGACATTCAACATAAACTTTTCAACAGAATAATGAATGCATGTAATGTAATTCGCAATACTCTTGGAATTTTCCAGAGGGTGCGTTAATCAATGTATACATGCAATGCTTGTAACGAGATTGTAGGTCGCCATTTCGAATATTTATTTTATAATCAAATAAACATAATAAAATTTAAAAAACATAAGATTTTTTAAATTTTAATTTAATCTTATAGAAATCAAATAGTATTCAACAAGATACACTAAAAACTGACATCTAGCATCATAAGGAGGTTTCACCGAACATGGGTTACTTAACAAAAATTGTTTAATTTGAAATCTAACACCCCTTTAAATTTATCGCAAAGATCCGAAATCATCTTGTTGTTATAATTTATATTTCTATTTTATATATACATTGTCTTTTCAAAATTATTTTAAGGTCAAAAATTGTCAGTTATTGAGGGCCATTGAAGGTTGACACTGGTTAATTTAGATAAATGAGGGTAATTGATGATTGGCACTGGTCATTTTAGGTAATTAAAGATCATTGAGTATTAACAATGGTCATTTTGGGTAATTGATGGTCACATCTGGTGACAACTTTCATAAATCAAGCAATTTTTGACCTTAAAATAACCTTGAAAAGACAAAATTTAACGTTCAGACAAGGACGTATCTAAACGTAAAATTTTGCGCTCTTTCCGAATCCGGAGTCAAAAATAGGGATTTCTATTTAAAAAATTTGCTCTGACCTTCAAATAACCTTAAAGGTCAAGTTCAAGGTCGAATTGAAGGTCACCATCCGATGAAGGTCTCCCCCTACAACTTTTGTAAAAGTTATTTTTGGATTGGCGGCTCCCCTGACGAGATATTCACGTGGTGGTTTTAAAATGGGACACCATGTGTATATATATATATATATATATAATTTTTTATATACAAAAACAAGATTTTTCTTAAATTTTATTTGTTTATCTATTAGAACAAATGTGTTAAAATTTAATTGCATTCTTTTTCTATTTATTTTTCTTAGTCTCTTTCATACGTAAAAGCTCATATTCTATCTGAGAGTAATCTTCGGCTCTTGAACAGGATCATCCGCCTTGCAAATAAAACCTTGTGAAGCATGTACGGAAAGTAAGGATACTCCCTGTAAGTCGGAGGCAAAGCGCTCGAAAAGTCCGATCCCTGTACGCGGATACGCGAAGAGTAGAATCAAAGCCGATGCAATAAAAAATCAAAGCCGATGAGACTAGCGGGGAGGGTCAAGGACTCTTTCACTGCTTTGACGTCAAACGAACGTCTGGCATATTCCGCTCCACCACTGCGCTCTTCCGGTATCCTGCGAAAGCACCACAACGAGTAAAACTCCTGAAATATTCACGATAAAGAAAAAGCGCGTCTGAAGTCGCGAGCTTCGTACATTGCTGTGGTTTACTGTACCATTATGTTCGAGGAATGAAAAAATTCATTCGGCGTTGACCTCGGTATCTAGTAGGGGAAAAATAAAAAATCTCTTTTATGTCAGATTTTCTTATCTTTAATCCAAAGTTCGTCTTATTTTTCTAACCGTTATATTTTACATTATGAGAACATCGTTCTGTATTAAAAGTAAGGAAAAAAATAAAATCTTATTCGTTTCGCAGTTTGAAATAGAAATATTGCATTTAAAGAAGTAACTCGCATTTGGCGACAGTGTTCGTTTAATGATTTAATCAATTTGCATATTTGACTTCAAATGATGTGAAACCGATATAATCACTTATAGTAAAGTTACGAGCATGTTTCTTCTAAAAAGCTTTGGGAAAATTTATGAATTCTTGGGCGCAGTCTCGCTGCCGGCACAACGATTCTTCGCAGACCCTACACCTATCTTCTTATATTCCTCTTAACATTATTGAAGAAACGATCTACGGTAAATTTCCTGAGAACACATCGCGGGCAAAACGGTTCGTCGCGGAATAAAAAGCACGTGCCTCGACTCGTTGATATATTATGCCGATATGCAAGATTCAGTAGCTCTATTGAATAGCAATGCTAATAATGCAAATAAACAAAGCGTTCATTTAAATTTATATTGTAAGTAAATTTGTAGCATTATAAAATCGTGTACATCCGCTACTCGATAACGCTATTCGATAACTCGATAAGAGCTACTAAATCACACACTTCAACGATAATGTTTCATCACTTAATAGGGAGTTTTTACAATACCACCTTTCAAATATGATAAACGCTAAAGTCACGTTTTCGAGTCAAAAGATGAAATTGATTGGGTCTTTCGACTCAATTACGTAACTTTAATGTTTACTGGAAAACGAAGATTGCAAAAACTAATAGCGCAACTTTGCCTGTGTATCGTGTGGCTCTTACAGAAATTCATCGCGATAAATGTACAGTTTAAATAAGTTTTATTGCATAAGAGTAAAATTAAACATGAAATTAATTAAATGCATAAAATGTTCAAATAATTAAACACTTAAAGAATTCAGCTCAAACATATATAGTGAAATTATTCGCCAATTGTACGAAATTAATCGTCGCGTTTTATTTTGTAAAAAATTACATGTAATTGTGCAGACTTGGTTCGTATTACGTTATTTTGCTGCATGTTGTTCTATTCTTATTCTCTTTTCCATGCAAAACAACAAAGGACTCTAAGTTACATTGCGTCCTCCAATTTTCTGTCTCATCATCCTATAGTACAGGCAAACAGTTAAGCAAAGACAACTTGTCCGGTTAAGGCAAGCAGTTCGTTACAAAGGATATTACGGTAAACTTATTTTTGCGTTCTCGCATTTACACACTCATATATGATACTTACGTAAAAAAATTGTTTTGTAAATTTTATTTTTCTAATGAAATTAATATTGGGAAAAATAAATAGATCATGATGAAAAATATAAGAATATAACAAATAAATATTACCTATTATCATTTAATAATTGTACTGGCAGAAAAAATCTATAGGGTAACTTCGATATTTATGCCATATAGGTATTTACGCGGAAGTCAGAAAATATAGAAGGAAAATAATTGCACGCAACTACTCTGTTATATGCCTTATATTGTATTGTAATTTCAGTTTTCTACTGCTAATATTAATGAAATCATTGAGTGAGTTGAATCTGTTTTCAATGCAGTAAGTAGCTCGATCATTATTATAAATTACGTAAAATGATTACTGTAAAAAGTGTAAAAGACTTAGTGGTTATTTTATGATATGTAAGTGTAGAGAGAGATAGTGTGTAAAGGAAGAAATATAACAAAATACAAGTGCTCAACTGTTCAGCTTTTGTATTCTTTATTCAATTTGACGTCTTGTATATCTTATGTATTTGGGATATACGGTATTTTTAGCAAAAAGGATTTATGCAGAGACTTTGTGGAGTAGAAATGTAATAAAAAATATTTGCATAAAATATAAATGTAAATATTTCAAAATATAAATATTTTATAATATAAAATATGTATTTATATTTTATGAGTAGAATACAATCTATCAAAAATTACCTTTAAAAAAAAAAGGTAAAAAAAGACGCCAAGTACACGTTCTTTTTACAGTTAAAACAGAAATTTTACCTTTCAACAATAATTTTACCTTTCAAAAAAGCTGTCGTATATATACTTTCTATAAAAAAATATGATATTAGGAAATGGCGCCAAGTGGAATTTAAGAAAGGACTATGATAAAAAGTAAACTGTTGCAATTAAAATTTTTCTAATAAAACTTTTGTACATAAAGCTGTCGTATGTATTACCTTTCAAAAAATTGTCACACACACACACACACACACACACACACACACACACACACACACACACACACACACACACACACACACACACACACACATATTTATACCAAAAAAGTGTTTAATTAATTTTTATTTAAAATACTGCTAAAACACCTTATTTAGTTAATAATTAATAATTCAGATCCGTTAGGACGGTTTTCCAAGACTAATAGTAATAATGAAAAAATGACAACAATGACGATGACGATGACGATGACGATGATGACGCCGATGATAACAATATAACACAACGATTAAGGCGACGATAACAACAATGACAAGGACAAAGCAACGAAAATAACAATGGCGACAGCGATGACGACAATGACAACAAGAGATAGGTTGGATTTGTTTTTGCTCCTTCGCATCAGCTTTATTTCCTGGACGTTTTCTTTTGTCGTCTAGTCACGTTCTTCGAGACACTTGTCTCGACAAAACGCACAACCGTGACAGCAAAATGACGAGGCAAGCTTAGAAACGTGTAACGAGATCGACCTAGTCTACCTGTATGCTATCTAAACGGAAAATAAAGAAAACTCTGAACAAAACACGAAACTATACGAGCAAGGAATATATGACAAGTAAATTTTTTAAATAATAAAAATTGTGAAATATAATGATTGTTCCGACTAGAGATCAATATGACGATTGCAAGAATCTATAATATTTTCTAAGAACAAATTTTTTGTACATCTTTACAATATGTCAAGTGATATTAAAATTTATGAAAATATCGTTCAGATTTGCAACATATAAATATACATATAAATTATATGTTTTACTTGTTATTAATTCGTAAAGCAAAGATTAATAGACATAGAATATCATCTATTTAAAATAAAATATCTCCCCGGGAAAAAATTTTTCATATAGAATTATATATAAATATATGTAAACATATATAATTATATACAAATATGTCCTTTCTCTTTTTTATAAAATTACTGTTTGATACAAGAAAAATAATAATAATAATGAGGAAACATAAAAAATAATTAAAAGGATAATTTTTGCATTGTTTCTTTTACAAAAATCAAATTTAAAGAAATAAGAAAAAATTGCTCATATATTTATATATAGATCATTATATACAATTACATACAATTATATGAGCAATTTTTTCTTATTTCTTCAAACTTGATTATTTGTAAAAAAAGAAACAATGCAAAAATTATCTTTTTAATTATTTTTGTGTTTTCTCATTATTATGATCATTTTTCTTGTATTTTTTCTTGTTTTTTTTTATAATTCTATTATTTACATTTACTTATTGTAATCTTTACTCCCAGAAATCAAAATAGAGCTTACTTGAAACATAAAAAAGATATAAGAAATAATTATGAACATTTACTTTTAAAAAAATTTTTAAGGAAACGTCCAGGAAATAAAACTGACACGAAAGAACAAAAACAAATCCAATCTATTTTCTGTCGTTGCCATTATCGCCATCGCTGTTATTTTCGTTGTCTTTGTCCTTGTCATTGCTGTTATCGTTGTTCTTATATCCCACACAACACGGGTGACTGTTTGCTGACAGTTAGTCGACTTTTTCCAGTCGGCATAAAGTCGACTATGAAAAGTCAACTATATGTCGACTTAACTTGAAAAGTCGTCTTACTATCAACTTTTAGTCAATTGATAGTCAACTTGGAAAGTCAACTGTCAGTCGACTATTTTTGGGACATTCGTCAACTATTAGTCAAATAATATAAGTCGACATTCTGCTTCTTCAAAGTTGTCTCTTGACTTCTCTAGTCAACTTATAGTCAACTTTCAGTCGACTTCGTGTTGTGTGGAATTTTTATAAATTGTTATATTTTTATAAATATTATAAGTAAATATATATTATAAGGCACATAATACACATACAAAGTTTTATTAAAATGATAAGTTAGATGTTCTCATTTTCCTTTTTTAATAATAAATATCATGTGGGCCGCAAATGCTTTCTTTCTCGATGTCAATATTTATGATTATTAATAATTGTTATCGTAAAGCATAATCCATCGATTGTTTACATTCTTTGCATTTCATTGCATTTGAAAGCAAGATTATTTTATCTTTTACAAAGAAAGTAAAAAATCTAAGACGATAATGTTCATTAGCTTCCGTTCCCTCGAAAAATAAAATACAGCGAAGATAAATTTTGATCATAAGATGTTTTATATATATGGTTACAAGATTATTTATTTTAAACATTTAATTAAAAGTCAGAAAAGTGTGATAAATAAACAATGCATATTTTGTAGACAGTGTTGTTATCTACAAACAATATTGTTTGACAATATTAGTTATTTATATCATGTGACGTATACTTGTACATACATTTATTAGTTAACGATGCTATAATATACGTTGAGCGATGTTATAATATATATTGAGCGATATTGCCGATGGAAAGTCTGATAAATCTATAAATGACATTGCAACACATGCGTGCGCATACAATTATTACGAATACTATATATATAATACTATATATATAATACTGAGTACACCATCTCAATTATTAGATAAGAGAATCAGCAGTTAATTATAAAATCAAACGATAATATTAACTACGAAACATAATAAAACATAATAAATGTAATAAATATAAAGTTGGAGCTTTTGATGATGAATTATTAATAGATAAGTAGTATCATAAGATATAAAGATAACCTGATGTATGTTAAGAACATAAATATAATATTTTATGCATTATATTTTGAAAATTCTGTTTCCAAGAAAGAAGGAATTTTTGCTTTGATAGAAAAGATTCGATAATTACATATAATTTATTGTTTATCGTCTTTCTCTTATTATTTCTTCAATTAAATAAGAAGAAAAGAAACTTTTACCAACAGTTTACCAAAGATATTACATAACCTTGTTAAAATGGA
This sequence comes from Cephalotes varians, assembly GCA_037157785.1. Taxonomy (NCBI): domain Eukaryota; kingdom Metazoa; phylum Arthropoda; class Insecta; order Hymenoptera; family Formicidae; genus Cephalotes; species Cephalotes varians. Next base: position 2,351,790 of record JANQDE010000023.1, on the reverse strand, counting down.
ATTCTCTCACAGAATCCTTCTCCCTATAATAAATCCATCCAACTTGCGTTGAATTTCTTGCGGACGAGAATAACGGTTGAGTCCTGTATTTCCTCACAAGCATAACTTACTTCACGAACTACATTTACATAAGAAACATTTAAAATACATCTGCTGCTTTTGCATTTATAGCATTAGACAGCGTTTTCGTATGTATTATCCCATTCCGAAGTCGCGATTATATCTAATCCGGAAATATCAGAGTGCGGAAAACACGAGCCACAAAAAGTACGTTGAAATGAACGTGCTATCCACAATGCTTTATGGGTTTCTCCTCACGGGCAAATGATGTTTAAAAATCAAGGAAACGGTTCCATTGGAAATCGATGCTTGCTATCCGATCGACCGTGAATAACGAATGAATATCTAACGACGTTTTACGATCCAACATGTGCTTACAATATATATATATATATATATATGATGCGCGTGCGTGTCATCAAGTATCGCTTGCATTGTACCTATCATGCTATATCGCTATATCTTCTAATCGTCGCTGAAGCACTGAAAACGAAATTATATTATAAATTAGATTTGGCAATGCCAATAGAAAGATATATTTCTTGGAAAGTGGATATGACTTAAAATTCAATTGTCTCAATTTTTGCGCAAATCCTATGTCTTTCATTCATTAAAAGAGACATCATTATATTTGTAGAAAATTCTAATTTCTCGTGAACTGTTATAATTCGCTCTGCCAACGAGATAGACCATAGATCAGAAATATACAAATTTGATATACAAAATGACTGCATTTTCCTTCTCCTCCTCTATTCACCATCTTTGTTTCTAATTTTCTCAAACTCGTAAACATGCGGCGTAGATGCGAGTTTATCTGAAGCGATAATAAATCTCCTTCTCGAATCTTGTCTCATAAAATCTATGAAGGGCGCGAGTAATTATTGCGGTCCTTCAACGATTTAATCGGTTCTTTCGAAATAATATTTTCGTACTTGCTAGACCAATTATTATTTGCTATCGAGTGAGCGACAAGCCGATGATTTATCGTGCGTATGACGGTCACATCATTGAAATCGTTTTGATTTATAAACCATCACGAACTAAAAGCCACTTGATGGCTATCAAAGTGGAATGGAATTTTCCTTTCCTAAACAAGTCTTTATTCGTCATTGATACCGCATTTCCGATACGTCGTTACGGCAAAATAATCGTTGACTGAGCGAAGACCAGTAAAAACATTGTCATCAATTTAAGCAAATTACGATATTAACGCGTCGTGATTCATTTATTATACCGTAAGAGGACATAATAAATTTTTATTCGTTATTTTTTATTGCATCTGGAATCACGCATGTGTATTTACAATAGATAAACGATCAAAAACAACGATGTATTTATCGAAAAGCTAATTATTCGGTCGAGTATTTCGTTAGAAAGTATTTTTGCATCGCCGCTACAATGTTGTCATTAATAGACATCAAGAGCGTTATTAATAGTTCTCATGTGTCCGTTATAAGCGAGATTAAAAACGTCGTCAACTGAAACGATACATATTTACGCGCATCGGAAAATCGAGTAATCTGAATGTAATTAGAAGCGACAATATTCATTCTCCTTCATGTCCGTGCGTTTGTTGCGCTGTGTGTGTGTGCGTGTGCGTGTGTGTGCGTGTGCGTGTGTGTGCGTGTGCGTGTGCGTGTGTGTGTGTGTGTGTGTGTGTGCGTGTGCGTGTGCGTGCGTGTGCGTGTGCGTGTGCGTGTGCGTGTGTGTGTGTGAGAGTGGCGTCATTAATCCTTATTCCTCTTCCAGTCGTAAAGTGAACACACGTGCTCGCGCGCAATGTCAAAAACTCTTTACTACTTACTAAAAAACAATTATCATTTTCTCTTTTCACCGAATTCTAAAATTTATTGCGCACATCGCGTATCGCTCACGCTTTTGTGATGAATTTTTTTTCGCATTCGAGTTAATCGACATAAAAATGGAAATGTTCCGAATGTGAAGAAAAAACTAGTCGAATCGTATGAAGCATTGAGGAAATATTGATAGGCATAAATTTCAAGTCCTCCTGGAATCATGTACAAAGTTTTCACATTAAACGCGCGCGCAAATTATAAATTATTACCGTTCGTTTTTTCAACTGTTTATCCACAGTGTGGTTTATATAAAATTGAAGTTTCATATATTGATTATTGCAGATAGACGTTCAACGATGCTTTAAATGTGTAAAAATTTTTTTATATATTAAATAGCATTCATGACTATATTATATTATTTGTCGCATACTTTTTTTAACACAAGTAGCAATATAAACTTACAATTAGCCAGATTGAAATTCAGAACACGTTTTTTCTTTCTCTTTTTTTCTCAATTCTAACAAATATTATACATATATCTAATTTTGGAAGTTGTAATGTCTTGAATTAATCAGTTTTCAACTTTTAACAGAATGTTTGGCAAAAAATTTAAAATTGTATATTTTACGCAAAATTTAAAATAATCACAGCTGTAAATAAACTTCTTTTGCTTTTTTGTACACTTAAGAGTATCTTAAGGTTTCAGAACAAACCTTTAATGACTTTAACCTTAATTTTTGATTAAAAAAAATTTTATGCGACGTGATGATAAAATACTAAATTTAAAAAAATCTCAATCGATAAGATCTACCATTGTAATCTCCACGAGTTTTAAAATACATTATCGATTCAGTGTCACTGCTTTCAATGCAATTTTTTGTATACTCCGCAAAATAATTCCTGATAAGATTTTTTTGTATGATAGAAATTGCTTGTCATACAAATAGGGGTAGATTACGTTAAAAATCACGACGTTATATTTCAATGTTGTTATGACGCACGAAATTATCTGGGAAAAAAATTATATATATATATATTTTATATATAATTATATATAATTGTATATAATATATGAAACATTTTTTCTCGGGTAATGACAAGCAAAAACAGAAAGATATTGTTAAAATAAAAATTTCAATCGTTTAATAAGAAAACTTTTCTGATTTCAATTAATGCAATTTATATATTGCAATTAGCCGTCATCGTTTATTGAATCTTTTTCATATTCGTAGACTTTATAATCGATTAAAAAATGAAAGATTACGAAAAATATTAAATAATGCTTTTATATTCGCTACTATTTGTATCGTGTTTTATTAATAATAGCCATTATTTCATACACAATTTCCCTTTATTCGATAAATGAAATAAACGTAAAAAGGATTCCACGATAATCTGAGGGAACGTGTTTAATAATTTTTCCAATATGCGTATTTAACCAGGCTATTTATTACGAATGGCTGAATTTAATTTAATCTTGCGTTCTCTCTTTCTCTCTCTCTCTCTCTCTCTCTTTCGTACAAGAGAGAGTGAACTTTTACATTCTCGCGCTGCTTCGCCGATAATAAATATCCGTGGTATAACGCACATTGTTGTGATAACACGCGTGATCGGAAGTAGAAGGAAGTAGGACGTTTCAGCATATTTGCAGGCAATGCGTCGATAATAATATTTCTTTGCAACGAGTTCCGACGATCGAAGGAAACGGGGTGGCCCTCGCAGTCAGGGAGGAAAAGTTTCCTCATAAATCTGCGATTCTAAGGCCATTGTCCGTTCAGGGCTGCACACATCGTCTGCCTCTGGACACCCAGTATCGCGAGAGGAGCTTTTATGTCCGATGAAATATATCGGTGCCAAAAAGATAGTTGGCGAAGTAACCCATCGAAGTTTCTAAAATTCGTTTCTTCACAAAACAATTGTTTCTTAATGCAATATATTTATTCACAAGATTGCTAGATTAAAAATATTCCATCAATATAAATTCAATAAATTTTTTATGAAAATAATAGTTGAGAAGAAATGTTGGGATATTTTATCGATTAAAAAATTTTAAAAGATTCGATTTAAAAAGGAGCCTTGTTATAATAATAAAACTCATTGTCGATAGAAATCAGTAAACAATAATAAAAAGACAGAAAAATAAATATTTGTTTTATCTCATGTTAATTTTATTATTTAATTTGAAGATCACAAACTGACTTTCCAGAATATATGAATTTAAAAGAAAAATTTTCGTAAAATCGAGAAAGAGAAGAAAGTATATCTTCAAGCATACATCTGACAACATGGTAACTCCAGTCTCCATGAAAGACAAACATTGCAATAGGCAAGAGAAATTTGTCGCTCGTGAAACAAACATTTTTCGAAGAATTTGTGCCAGAATTCCGTACCAGAACATTTTATATTGCGCTTATATAATATACCTATGTATAACGCGTTTAATTCGTAGGCTTGGATTTTGCTATTATATTATATATATTTATGCGTAGTTAGTAATTAAGATTTCTTTCATTTATTTTTTAGCTTATACATAATACAAAAAATTTAATTTATCTAATTATATTTTGTAAAATTTTATAATAGATAAAAGTGGTATTCTCTTCATCCCACTTTTGGGACCCTACTCAAATTTCTAGACGATTAATTTCAAAGTTAAATTATTATGTATACATTACGTTGTAATAAGATCTGTAAGACAGAATATTGAAAAGAATTTTGAATATTTTGTGGATATGTTAGTAGAATTAGTTGTATTGATTAGAGTAAATATGGTACATACAGTACATAGCCATGTACATTGAGCATAAAATACTATATTAAAGGATTAAATGCTGCAATGCGTTTCGCGATCCAGTTAATATGCGAAATACCGCCCGATCGTGTTCTATCCTTTATAGAAGATAAAAGCTGGAAATACTACTCGGCTAAAGCCGCGTTTCGCGGTTAGTGAAATCGTCGAACGACTGAGCCATACGCGAGGTTTTTTAAAAAGAGATTTTGTTTCATTCATTGATGTGAACGTGATCGACAGAAGCGCAGAATACGGCGAGGCGTGTGAAAAATTTTGTTTTGTGTCTTTATCATCTATCTATGCTCACGATATACAATAATAAAACAAAAGCGATATTTATCATTGATTCATGTGAGAAATTTGATATATCTCAACGAATAAGCAAATGCACGGTCACTCAGTCGTATCGCTAAGACATGATTACTCTGTTTATTAAAATGTAGTTTGCAAATAGTCGATAGAATATATCATATATACAGGATGTTTCCTATAACTCGATCATTTAAAATATCTCTGATGTTTTTAATGCTATGAAAAAGTATTAAAAGGAAAAATTCTTTCAACAGACAATATTATGATAAGCAAAAATTTTTCTCAAGATCATATTTTTTGAGATTTCAAGTTATCGCTATTTTTTTGACATATTTTCATTAACGCAGTAATGTAGTTCATAAAAATATATATTTGCACTTAATATAAATATAATAGTTCTTAATCTTATCACCATATATATGGTTTTTCTATCTATATCTCAAAAATTATTATTTATATTTTATATTATTTATATTTTAGAAATTCTATATATTGTTTGTGTTTTTAATTTAAAACATATTGTTTAAAAAAAATTACGCATACAAATAAATAATTTTAATTTTATACACTTTTATACGCTTAATATAAATATAATAGTTTTTAATCTTATCATCGTACACACACACGCACGCACGCACGCACGCGCGCGCGCGCGCGCACACACACACACACACACACACACACACACACACACACACACACACACAGAGGGCGATGAAAAATTAAGTACCATAAATTTGTGTGTTGAAAGAAGAAATCAATACAAGCAATTTAAGTATAGATACCGTGGGTTGGCGACGCTTCGCTATGGCGTGACGGGTGTTTAATTGAATCACAATGCACAATCATCACAATGCCTGCGATGTAAGCAACGTACTCTAACGCATTGAAAGGTAAACAAACTATTCGTTTGTTTATCTCTCAAGGTTCTGATAGACTACAGTGATCAATCGAGCTGTGCCTCAGCGTACTTTGCGGCTGAAGCAATCATCTGATTGAAACTTTCGGCGGTAAATAGATCGGACGGGGTGGACCTGTGGCCTGCAAGGTCACCAGATCTAACGCTTCTCGATTTCTTCTTCTGGGTACAATAAAAGGTATAGTTTACTCTGAACAAGTCGAATTTAAAAAGAATCTGGTCGCTCGCATCGTTGAGGCATTTGAAACCATCCGACACATGCTTGGAATATTTCAAAGAACGTGGCGATCATTGCTCTGTCGCTGTGACTTTTGTCGGAACATTGGCGGTCTTTGAACATTTATTGTGAACATGTAAAATTAATGAAATAAAATCATCGCAGACATTGTGAAGATTCGGAGGAAGGAATTAAACGCCTATCACGCCGTAACAAAGCGTCGCCGATCCATAGTTCCTATATTTAAAATGCTTGTATTGGTTCTTTCTTTCATCACACAAATTTATGATACTTAACTCTGTACAAATGGGGGTATTTCGAATCTGATCGATTTTTAACCATGAAAATTTCTCATAACTTCCAAAGATCCCTCACTCCTTAACCTTTTCTATAAAATCTTCATAGTAGGGGAGATCTTTATATAGGTGACCGAAATCATCAATTTCCTTGCGAACAATATCGAATTAATTCTTATGTCCAGTGCCTTTGTACTGAACGTCGGCCTTTTGTGAAAATTTTGCAAAAATCATTGTAAGTATTCTATTTCTATTTTAAATTAATATTTGAATGTCTGTTTTTATTTAAAAATAATTTCTTAAAAAAAAATCATTTATAAAAAAAAAGGATTTAAACAGTAGAATTGAGGCATCAAATTGCCTTATTATGAGCAAACAAAGTGACACGGGTTTGCTACGATTTCATATCTCCCCATCCTTGATCTTCTTCCCCCTTCTTAATCTTCACCCTCTCCATCACCTCTTCACCCCCTCTTTTCTTTTCTCTTGTCATTTTTCTATTCCGCATACTTTTCCTGGATCTGATACTCATTTAATGTCCAATTCTCAGAGCTGTTACATGCAGATTTTGTACATCTCGATATTGATAGACAATTGTGCTCAACTGTCAATCATTATACTTATTAATTGCGCTTTCGCCGACTTGCAAGTTTCTCTCGAGGTATGGATTTGATATTATTTAAATTATGGACATCATTTTCCTTTTTCTAGGTCAAAGAAATTAGTTAACTCCTTTTTCATTAAAAGGCTTATGCATTAGCCATAAATAATTCTATACGAAGACGTTTCACTTCGAGAGGATCCTGCAACATTTCGACGTTTTATACTAGTAAGCACCGACGCAAATTGACCGGCTTTCAGTGACAACCTACGCTACGATGAAGACCACTAGAAAAAGAGGCAAGTTACATAAAAGTTTCGGTTTGCGATTTGTAGTTTTAAGTGATTTTTGCGATTCGTTACAAGCGAATTTTTACAAATTGACCTTGTGCATTTTATTTCAATTAACCGTTCAATTTTAAATTTATTTTTATTTTTGTCCTTATTGTATTTTGATCCGTATTTTTAACGTACACTGAAGATGACCCGATTAGGGTCGAAACGTTTATATTTTTGATTTTATCGACGTATCAATATGTAATTAGCAAATACAACCAGCACGTAGTCCTTTTTTACATTGTTATTTTTAATCTTTTATGCCTTTATCTTAATCTTGATAAACTTATCAGTTTAATAGCTATTCTGATTTTGTATCTTTGTTAAATCTTTAGAGTCTTCTGAGTTTACGGAATAAATTCAATGCACTGAAAAGTTAAATGGAATAAATTTGCACCATAAATTCAATAAAGATTAATAAATTTTAATTTGTGCTCAGAATTAAACAGGATTAAACAGATAATTTTTTTAGGCACAACGACAAATTTTATTGGGAAACCGATTAAACTCACTTAATTCAGTTCTTATTCTAATTATTCTAATGAAAAACATTTGTGTGACATATGTATAGGCAAAGATTGTAAAATGTTTCAACGTAACGTATGTAACATAATATTACATTATCACAAACGCCATATAGGATTCAAAAACGCGAATCGTTTCCACTTCCGTTCTGCAAATATTACCGTATAAATCCTTTCTTTATTGTGATAAACTCAACTGTATGTATGATTCCGTATGCAATGCATTTCTGATAGTCTGCAAATTTGAATTACAACGATAGAGCAGCAGGAGGCCTTTCAAGGTCATTAAGATCGGATTCGAGCTGTCTAATCACTCTTGAATCTCTTAATACAATATATATTGTATATCCTACTCTCTATCGATCTATCGTTTCATATTCTTCATCCTGAATTTTTACGATGTCCTTTCTCCCTGCGTATTACGTTTGTCTTGTTTTATCCTTCTGATGTTCTCATTTATTATCTATACTTGGACTAATTATCTATACTTGTAATAATCCGACATAATACACCATTAGAGATCGCCATTATTCCATAAAAGTTTAAAATATATATAAAATTAAATTAAATTATTGTTAACGTGTATAAAGATGGTTATTTTATGATCAATAATTTTTTTTAAATATTATTATGTCAAATAAAAATTAAATTAAAAAATACTTAACAATTTAAAACATTAAATACTATAAATTAAAAAACTGAGATAAATAAAATACTTTTATGAAAAAAATGTACCATTTCTATATATTATATTATTAAAGGTCTGTAAATATATATATATATATATATTTTTTAAATATTGCTATATTATATTGATATAATAGCCAAATTATGTAAAAAATAGATTAAAAAATAGAAAATTATAAAGTGACAAAATAAAATTATTTTTATTCAAAATATCTCAGGAATTAAAGTGACAACTTTTAGTATTAATGTATCGCTAATTTTTAAGACGCAATTTTTGTTTATTAAAGTTACGGGGATTGCGATAATCTATATCATGTGATTAATATCATCCATCAAGGTTTCCTGCATGTGCACTTTTGAGTGTTTTGTGCGAGATGTGTCGCGAACAGTAAGTACGTTGAGCGTCTGCTTGAAAATTATAACTAAGTTAAAGGAAACTCCTTAACTAAATTCCATGTTAAATACCGACTTTCGCCTTAACCCTCGACCACAATGTTTCCTAATTGAATTAAAATTTCCACGGAAGTCCGACACGGTTATAGCGCCGCAATGGAATTTATTGCTTGAACATGACGCGTCGACATTCACCATCTGCCGTTGAAAATCTTTTGTCCGTGAAAACCACAACTAACGTAGTTCGTAAATTCGTTTTGTTTTTCAAAACTAAATATGTAAAAAGTATAACATATCAATTTTGATTAAAAAGATTATAGGAACGTAAATTATTCGCATCATTATTATTTATCGTTCTTGCTGGATCTTATAAGATAAATTAAAGTTTTCTAAATAACAATTATAATTTTTATCTAAAAAAAGTATCGATTTAGCAGATCAAGATTATCTAACAATAAGCTGTAACAAATATGATTTTTTTTGTTTGCAATGTAAGTTTATCCTGATACTTGGCAAAAGAAGAAGAGATTTCTTGAACAGAAGAGGATGGAAAAAAAAGAGAAAATTGTAAAAGAAAGATAGAGATCAGATTCGCATGAGAAATCAATGATGCCGGTCACGTAAGAAAACTACAGGATTTAGCCGATGACGGTGTAGGCTTCGTGGATGATAAAGTTATACTTTCAAGATAATGGGATCATTTTTAGGATTGTGCCAGTAGAGAAAGTCTGCTTGAGCAAATCGCTAGGAGTGCAATGAATTCCGCCGTTCTATTGCAGTCGATTATGGGTTAAAATAAAACCGAAGGACAAAAGAGCCGATATCTTCCTAGTTCATAGCTAAGCCGAAATAACAAATGGGAAAGAGCAGAGCTCCAGCTCACGACAAGAATTACTAATGAATGATAGCGTATATCGAGATGATCTCTACTTATTAGATTAAAGTATATCATTTATATCTAAATATTGAAACTAAAAAGGACTTCTGATTATAAACAATTAATAAATCTAAACGAAACTAGGAGTTAACGCGATAAGCAATGCGCAATAATTAATAAAGAATAATTTAAGTTGGTTAACTCCAAATTCATTTATTATGCACTGAAGACTATGAATTGAGCGTTTGCAAAACATTTGCGATAATTAATATGTAGTTATTATATTAAATTATTCTTTATAATTAATTATTGCGCATTGGTTACCGCGCTGACTCTTAATAGTCCCGTTTAGATCTATTAATCATTTATATCTCTCCAGTTATTATCTTCCGAGAAAGATTTGTGACATATTATGCAAATTAATGCTGAATCTATAAAACAAATCAAAATTCACGCGAGCCAGATTTTTAATACAGACAAAATTCACGGATTTGAGTTTATAATACAGACTAAATAATCAACTTTTCAAGCAGACAATACAATTATTTATTTTTCTTCATAACAATTACCAATTAGTAAGTAAATATATTACTATAGAGTAAAACAAGATCAAGTCCTGACAATAATGTAATATTGAAAACTATTTTAAAGTTTATCAAGTTTAAAGTTTATTTCGCGTTGCAACAAATGCTCCCTCGATGAAAGGCATTTAAATGTTATTTGTAACTTGCTACAGACGACAATCGACTTTTTTTGCGTGTCTTTGTCATGCGCCTCAGAGTTAATCGGCCGTCTACGTTCGCAAATTGTTTTTGCGATCGGTTACAATTAATTCTGATTAAACAAGAGAAAACACATCGGTCAGAGAATGAGAAGAAAATGAGACAAAACGTGCAAACGGAGATCCGAGAATCGCGCGGTTGCCATGAAGAAGAACAATTAATTTTACTTTTCGTATTGGTAAACTTTCTCGAGAGACACAAAATTCGTGGACAGATACAAGTAAAGTGACGAGAAAGAAGAATCAGTACCAACAAGTTAGAAGAAAGAAAGTGTAGAGCGTCGGAAAGGTGAAGCAAAGGTTGAAAAAGCAACAACAGCGAGAGAAGACAAATTTTATTACTACATTTGTAAGCAGAGCGTATCGCGCTTACGAATTTGTCCAATAACACGAACGATTTGTTTTTCGATGCCATGAGTAGCGACTAAGAAACGAAATTGGAGTGCACGGTGAAAAATAGAAAGTGTATCGATCAAGAGAAATAAATTTCTTTACCAAAAGAACAGAGCGGACGTACTGTTAACTTATACAGGATAGTTCACATAAGCTGTTACAGTTTAATATCTCGAGAACTACATGATCAATTTTAATCGTTCTGATGTCAAATTTCTTTGGTTTTAGGAGCTTCTAGATTTATGTCAAGACTGATCCCCCCCCTCCTCTCTTTTAGCAGGGTAGAGCAAGGGTAACTTTAAAATTTTAAATGAATACCTATATAAAATCAATAGAGTATCTATATTAAAAGACAAGTGACTTTTATCTGAAACTTTTTTCTTAAAATCATTCTTTCAAAAGTTACAAGCGTTTTTAAAGTTCGAAATGAGACGACTTGATTAAATCAAGGTAAATTAAAAATAAAAGTAACACAAAGCATTATGATTATTAATTTATTAAATACTCAAAATGTTGATCATTGTAAACATTTGCTTCTCAGAATAAAATTGTTTCTTATTCGAAATAACTTTACGGCGTTATTCAAGTTAAATCTAATATATGGTGATTATGATAGCGCGTGTTTCATGTTGATATTGGTATATATCAAATAAGTCCATGCATAGACATCTCGTCTAAATATCTTTAATTAAACGCGTTTTTGTATTTAATCTTTTATTAACTACAAAAATGTCTATAAGTATCTACATATTGTAATGTTATGTATAATTTCATACATGACATAAATACAAAAAATTTAATGAGAACTATTATATAAAGAATAAAAGATAGAATTTAAGAAAAATTTGTCATGAAACAATTTAATGTAATATATTAAACGTATTATAAAGCAAAAATTTTTAATTGCGGTCAAAACGAGCAAATAAGGATGTTAGTTAAAAATATTTTACTATATATATGTAATTACAATTTAATTAAAAATTTAAAATTACAAACGATTAAATAAAATGTACGTTTCGACTATACTAAGTCTTCTTCAGCGGTAAAAATAGAAACAATAAAATCAAGTCATAATAATAAAGTGAATAAATAACAAAAATAAATAAATAAAGGAACAATGAACATTATAAATCAAGTGACATGGATGACAAGATTAAAGTCAAAGCTAGACAACATTATATATGAAAAAATAATATAATAATAGTCAAAGTAAATAAAATTCCAAATTACAAAAATTAATTAATCTGATATTTATCGAGGGTCGTTAGAAATTCTTAGGAACCAAGGACGAATTGACGTTCGATGGCGAAAATCTCGCGTGATTTTAACAGTTGTTCCGTGAGAATATTTCCTCTTGGGAAAAAGGAAGGTCTTCAGTCTTCAATAAGATAATGTAGAGGTCCAAATGATAAAGTGAATCACTAGACAATTGTTATTACTCCCTTAAAATTCCGAACTCACTATATATCTACGCTTTTACTATTTGACTTTTACTATTTGACTTGGATTATTCATTAAATTGTAATTACATATATATATATATATATATATATATATATATATATATATATAGAAAGATATTTTTAACTAATATCTTTATTTGCTCGTTTTGGTCGCAATTTCAAATTTTTGCTTTGCAAATTATCGAGCGTCACTTATTACTGTATTTTATTAACGTATTGTTTTATACATATAATATAGAATATATGTATAAGAAAAGAAAAATTAGATATAAATGAAATACAATCTAAGAATTAGTATAAGAGGAGAAAGAAAGATCTATATAATGTAACCATGAGAAATAAATTCTAAGTTAATATAATAGTTGTTTTTTTCGTAATAAAAAAATGTGTATGTTGCGTATTATCTGTTATTGCGTATTGCACTTATGATATCTCACGTTTGTTTCATTTCTCATTTATCTCTTGTATTATGTCAAGGATAGAGTGTAAAGTCGAAGACATTTGACATATACAAATGCATTCGTGCATTTTCTAGATATGTCCATGACACATTTATGACAATCGTATTAAACATAATATTTTTGCAGAATAACGAAAAATATAAACATTACATATAAATTTTTAGTAATTAGCCAATCATTATCCAATCATAAATTCTCAAAATTGAACAATCTACGTGTAAAATGAAACAACGGTACAAGAGGACTGATGTCTTGTCGTGTGTTTTTTTAAGCATCGCGATTTTCAACGATCGTTCCAAACACCGGCCTTGATGTATTACGATTCGTGAAAGTTTCATGCGCCATTGGGCGAGAAGAACGTAGCACGGCGAAAAACGATGGCACGTATTTGTTCCCAGGATGGCATGGCGAGAGACATGAATTATTTTGCCGAGGTTGGAGGTCGTAGGTTATAGATTAGATCGCGAGCAGGATTTTCTCTATCTTCCCTCGCATTGTCTCCATACGTACGGAGCAAGGAATGCACCTGCGATCGCATTAGTTGAATTCATTTGTTGAGTGGCGCGAGCGTGACTCTCTACCTGTGTATTTCTTTTTTCTAAACATTTACATCGTACACACGTGCCAATTAAAAAAAAATAGCAGAATTTCTTTTTTTCGTTGCAGATCACAGCATTTGATGAAACTTCGTCGGAGAACGATGGAATGAAACAAGACCCGTCGTGACCACGTCACCATAACAATACATACATTTCAATCGACAACCGTCATAAAGCGTACAATGAAACGATTGATTGACTACTCGAACGGAAGTTCGCGCTTGGAAAAAGATCGTTGACAAAAAGGATAAGACTAACTCAGACTAACTCATAACGAAATGTTGTCGTAAGTGTCGAGGCAAAGAGATTTGCACTAGATACTGTTATCGCGACACAATGACGACCACTGCGAAAGACTACCGGAAGAAAAAAAGTTCTCTGTTTTCACTTTAAATCTTAACTAGCAGTAGACTTCTATTTTTGCTCTCTAAAAATGTGTTTAAATGTTTCTACAAATTTCAATAATACGTTTATTAATTTATTGTCTTACGAACTTCTTTTCTTTTTCATATCTATGTATGTATATGTATAATCATTTAGGATTCAAACGGAAATCATATATTATGTTTTATTCAAAATTTACATTTGTTTACTTATATTTTTCATAATTATTTAACATTGATATATATTAATGTAAATAATTGATGTATTGTTGGGTAATATAATTTATTCATTAATTTTTTTATTAATTCTTTATTAATTCGTATAATACAAATAAATATAAAAAGCAGCAATGTACAATCAATTAACAATAGCTAGACAAGAACAGTCACATGATGTACATGAACAAAATCACGAAGAATTTCAACGAAAAGAGTGCCTTCCAGAGTGTTCCGGAATTCGTTCGTTCCGATCCCTTTTCGAGAATGCTCTTCTCGTTACGTGCGAAAGGCATCTCTCGAAAGGATAAGAAAGCCAGTGTCGTCAGCATTTTCAGACACTCAAACTCCGTTCGTTGCTCGAATAAGGTTTTTCTCCTCGTATCTTTCTATTTTTTTCCGTCTCACACCTTCGTATCATTTCATTGTGATCAAGCTTCTCTATCATCTTCATGTTCATGGTGAAAGGACGAACACACTAAACGCGTCTCATACTCTCTACGCTCCTTGCATAGGAGAGAGAGAGAGAAGCGCTTAGTTACTCATTTATGAAAAAGATCTCTATGAAAGAAGATCTCTAAATGAAAAGAGCTCTCTAAATATTTGAAAGACATATTATATAATCATAAGATATCTTCAGATAATTTATTTATAAAAAAATAGAAAAGAGGAAAATATAATATTTTATTTTAGAAGTGCAATTTTTGAATACCAGATTTAGGTATACCAGGGAAAAATATTAGGAATAACTAAAGAAAGTTATCATTTGAATGATTTAATTGCAAAATTACATCATCTAAAATCTGAAATCGAAAATCTCGTTATCCCTCGTCAATCTACTCAAGGTTTTGCGGCGACCGAAGGTTTCTGCAGAAACTGCAATCCTCTTTGCTTTCTCTTAAATGCAATGCCACGAGCTTTCGTTTCAAGTCGGTTTAAATAATTTAGCGTTCATTCTTTTTGAATCAGGTTCGATTCAGCTACGAACTTTAAAGCTCTTTAACGCTTCCAAGTTCCATTCCATGTGTATTCATCACCATGGAAAGTTCCGATGCGTGGTGTCCCGAGTGATCCATTCTTTAATGCACTTTGTCTGGCTTAAGAAGCATCCTCTTCGAATTTTCCCATTGTCCATTTATCGCACAGGCGCTGCAGTAAAGTCGTTATAAGTATAAGAGTTTTCGTCAAAGACATAATAAAATTGAACTGCTCGCGTCTAGCGAAATTCTTTGTGACTTAATTAAAGTTTCACCGAATGCGAACGCTATTGCGCGCGATCATTTTATCGAGGAAGATTTATAACGAGTCTCTATCGTTGTTTTCATTATTTTGTTCGATGGCCAAATTTCGTGAGTGAAACAAAGTTTGATCTGTCTTTTCTTTGTTGATGCGTTTCATTACATTTACTATTTTATAACATCAAAACAAATCTAAAGATTCTTCTTGAAACGTTACTCGACAGCTGGAAATGGGCTACGTGAGATTTTTACTAACCTCATAAATTGTATCGCAAAAAAAAAAAAAACAAAGTTTAGCGCCGAGAGAAGTTTGCATGTTATATCGAGGTACGATTCAATGTCGGATTTTCTGTCACGCGAAAACGTAACTTCGAACGATGGAACGATGCAAGAAGACTGCTGTGCATACATAACGTATTCGATGTAATTACGGTGCCTGCATAATTTCCACGTTGCGAAACAAGAATGAAAAAGAGAATAACGTTGCGTTATATCGAATACATGCAATCTCCTTGCCTATGATAATGCAAAACGGTGGCACATTACCTCTTACGACGTGTCTGGGCTGAAACATAGCGGTCGCTATGCAAATCGCACGATTTTCGCTTAGCAACGGAGGGAAGGATTTTCGCGACATTATCATAATGCAATTTTTCGTAACAAAGCTACATTTTCGTACGTGTATGCGCGCTGTGAAACGAGATGTTATTCTCCTTGTCTTCTCACGAACAGCCCGCACAATTTGCCAACGCGCAAATATGAAAGGATGCATCGGAAAGCCTCTCGGAAATTCTTATGAATTACAAATTTAACGATATTACTTCGTCTTTTTTTTCGATAGGATTGCGTCATCTACTCTCGTAACACGGTGACATCAAACGTATATTATCTGTATTTCCCTTCGTCACCTCTTCGACTAACCTCTTGCCCTGCGCATTGTGATACACGACAGCCGTGCCATTTATTCGTGTATTTTTCCTTTCTTTTTGACGCGTTTGGATCGGAACGTTAAGCGCGATTGTAAAAATCTCACTACGACATTACGCGAAAACTTGCAGCTACACCATCACGCACCTGGAATGTTACCATCGAAGTTGGTACATCCTTTTCCATAAATGCTTCGCTTGAGATAATACAATTTACATAATAAATAAAATGAGTATTACAACGGCAACAGATGATTATAGACCAACCTAAGGAAAGATTTTATCTTTAATATGTTTGAAAAAAATTAATGATTTCCTTAATTTTCTTCTTAATGAAATTTATATTACTAAATTGATTATTGATTATATTCATAAACATAAAAAAAGAATGGTTCTAAAACATTTTGGTCTTGACAATCTTTCTGTAAAGAATAGAAAAATAATTTCGACATAAATAATAGTCATAACACATCATTTTCTTCATTTATACATAACATTTTTTCAAAACAGATTTAAACACACTTTTCTAGATATTTAATTGCAAATATTTTAAAAATTAATAAAAGAAATAAATAATACAAATATGTCTTGGTGAGGTATTTTTAATAAAAAAAAATACATAAAGAATTATGTAGTTGAAATATAAATATATAAATATTTTATTGTTATCTATTATCTATTCAGGATTGGGAAGTAACGCGTTATTCATAACGCCGTTTAAAAAACTCGTTACTGTTATTTTTTTCTATCTGTAACAGTAACGGATTATTTTTTTTTTGTCTGTAACGATAATGAATTACTTTTATGAAGTAACTCATCCTTCTAACCCTATCTATTATGAATTATATATAATCATCATTAAAAAATTTCGTTTTTTTATTTTTCCAATCTTATAGTTACAATCAAATAATAATATTCGAAATTTTATTTAATACAATTTATAAATATATTATTATATTCAGTTTATGTTTTGCTGTTTACCTTTCTCGCGTAAAAAGAAAACTCGTAGAAGACCGCACTTCGAACGCGCGGATCAGTTTCACAAGAGAGAACAAAACAATATCGGAACTTGTCTAATATCTAGAGTTTTCTCAGACGCGATAAATTTATCCTCCCCGTCTTTTCTATTTCCTTCGTTCTAGCACATAAACAAGCCATTTATTCGTTTTTTCGTTGTATCGCACTACTATGACCTTCGCTTCGACTAAACGAGGATGTTAAATGATTGTGAGTCGAAAAGCCTCGTTCCTCGTCAGTTGACTTTGCGCGTTTTACTGCCGTATTTTTTCGCCAAGCAGATTTCCACACGCTACCGCACGTGTAAGAAATTATGCGTATCGCATTAAATCTATGCTGATACTTTTGTCTCGAGCATACTTTGTAATTTTCTTTCCAGCATTTTGTAATTTTCTTTATAAATAACAAAAAAACATGTTTTGTCGTTGACAGCTCTATCGAAATTATATATCGTTTAAAAGATTTTAACACTGAGAATATTATGACACATAAATTTAGGCGAAACTAAGTATGGCAAAAATATAATTATGAGATTTACTTAATTAATCAATGTATCTTTCCAACTGAATGTCAAAGTTGAAATGTAACTCACAATCGGATAGACTTCGTATAAACTCGGATAGATCAGAAAGCTCTAAGGAAATACTTATTTACAAATACCCTTAAATGAGCCAAAGAATAGAATAGTTAACACAAAGTAGCAGCACTAATTTTGAATTCTCATAAATTCAAGAGTAGAGACCAATTGCCAAATCTACATAAATATTCAATAAAGTTAGAAAAAGAGCAAATGGAACAGAATCGAAAGAAGCAGCAATAAAGTGATAATAAACGAAATATCACGTGTATAAAACATACGGATTAATTTAGAGAGTAAATTATTCTTTACACGAAACTCATGAAAAAACTTTCTCGTTCGCATATTACCCTTTTCTATTCCTTTCGTGGTTGCTTCCTTCTTTATAAGATATAAAAATCTGCAAGAACATGAAATGCACTTCCGAAGTAGAGGTTCTTTGCACAATTTATCTTTCAAACATAACGCTAATAATATCATGCAATAGTAATGAAAAGTAGAGTCAAAGAAAAACGCGCAAATTATTTTGAGAGATTAAACGTTCCTCTTCTCTTTATTAAGAATAAGCTGATTTAATTTTTTATTTATATCGTTACATTTAATACGATTAAATGCAATTCTTATTTAAATAAGAAAATTACGTGTGTTCTTAATTTTCTTTTCATTTGATTAATGATAAAATTTTAATTATATTTCTCAAAAAATACTATATTACATACAGTGATCCCTAATAGACAAGATAGTGTCTATTGACACTACATACATATCTTTTGAGAGATATAATTAAAGTATATTAAAGTATTCTAAGATTCAAGAATCACATCTTTTCAAATGTCTTATAAAATGAAAAAGTATTAGAAAAATGTAATTTTTCTATTATAAAAATAATAATAATAATAATAATAATACTTTAAAGATGTTTATGTTTCTCAAATTAAAATTATCTTTGTATGCTGTATGTTAAGAGATATACACTTGAAATTTAAAATAATACATTATATGTATACAAAATAAGATTTATACAAATAAAAATGAATTAAATCAATCCGTGTTACGAACAATTTTAATAAATTAAGTCCTACTTTTCGCAATTAATGCTATAAATATTACTAATTAAACATTATTCGCGTGAATAAATTTTCAAATTGTACCATATTCGAGCGAATGCTGGTAATTAATTTTCGTTATTTTATAATCGCGTATCGGAGATTATTCTTCCAGTCAGTTACATTGACGATGCAATGACATTGGTCTATACCGAGAGGATTCAATCTAAAAAAAGAGAGAAAATGGTAAAAGAGAAAAAGGCAAATATGTATATTGTGTTGTTTTTGAAACGGGGAGAGACGCAACAAATTCTCAGCAGAATAAAATAATATTTTCTTTGAAATTGACTGCATCACTAAGGGCTAGTTTTCCCCAGCAGTTTTTTCTTCGCGATATCTTCGTGAAACGAGGTGAAGGGAACACGATATTAATCACGGTTCGATAGCTCGAACATCTGAAATGTCCGCATCGAGAAATGCCGAGCCAATCGGGTTGAAAGCATCCCCATTGGACGAGACGATTCCCACTGGTCCTCGTCATTCGACGATGCGTCTACGTTAAAGTGGGTATTACGTGTGTATCTACGTGGAGTATCACACATATGATTTGCCAAATACACAGTCGGTATATATATCAACCTGTATAATTTTGCGAATGTTGACTTATGCTCTAACAATAGTTTAAAACTATTTGATTCTATACGTTCGAGAAATATGATAAATAAATGCGCGCATTTATGTAATGATTATTATGTGTATTCTTACATTATTTAGCTCGTTCTGATTTGTTATATAATAATTGTATAAGCATTGGTTAATAAAAATAATAATCTATAGAGCGTACTAATGCGGCAAAATAATGCACATGTACAATAAAATGTTTTATTTTATTTATAATATTATGATAAAAGCGAGGCTAATAAGTCAAGACGGATGTTGTGTCAAATATTAAAAGTAGGTTTATAAACACATTAAAAATAATTAATAGTACATAAAATATAAGCAATATAAACAAACGTTTCGACCTTATATGTGGTCATCATCGGTGTTTTTTTAAAAACATTCTTACGGTTATTTAAAATTTAAATCTTTGTGCGATAAAAAACTTACAGATATAACGATGGTCTTTTTACAAATCTTCGTG
This sequence comes from Cephalotes varians, assembly GCA_037157785.1. Classification (NCBI taxonomy): domain Eukaryota; kingdom Metazoa; phylum Arthropoda; class Insecta; order Hymenoptera; family Formicidae; genus Cephalotes; species Cephalotes varians. The sequence goes on along the minus strand of JANQDE010000023.1, from coordinate 2,331,738 downwards.
ATAGACGGTTTATTGTGATGCCGATTCGCAGAGAAGAGAATTTTAACGAGAAGTATGGTCATCATATTCATTGTATAATGTAATTATTTTTGGATTCCACCAGAACATATCGAGAATTGTATGATACAAATATTATTTACAAAATTTTTTTGTCGAAAGAATAAAACGTGTATCAATCTACGAAAGAGAATTGTTGAATAAGTAAAAATTGAATGATTATAAAACGCATATAAAATGATTATAAGTACTCACAGAAGAATATTGCGTTGTTTTAACTCAGAATTTAAGAAAAGGAGCGACAGGTACATGATTATACCATGACTCTACGTTACCTCATGGCTTTCACCATACCAAACACTCTGTCCACATTTATTAAAACGGGAAAAGATAAAATTGAAGGATCGAATCGTTGTAATGTAGTTTATAGAATAGATTGCAAAGATTGCGATGCTTGCTATGTTGGTCAGACAAAAAGACGTCTTTTAATTACCAGAGTTAAAGAACATAAAAATGATATAAATAAGAGGAGCGGTACATCTTCTGTAATTTCTACACATCGGTTATAGAATCACGATTTTGATTGGAACAGTGTTCGTATCTTAGATAATGAGTCGGCATGGTATAGGAGGATCATTTCAGAGATGATATATATATAAAGGCACAATCTAATGGTTTGAATAAAYAGAGTGACACTGAAATGTTATCTGACTCTTATAATTTAATTTTACATAAATTGAAATCAGAATAATTTCGGAGCTATTGGATTGGTTAATTGTTGATCGTTTCTTCCAATCGTATAACTTCTCCCTCCTCTGCCAAGTTAAGAAAATTTTGTTCCATTTAAAACAAAACTACGTTGATTTTATCATTAATGTAATCCCATCTCTTCTCTCTAAATTTCCAACACAAACAATATAAAAATAAAAACTGAAATTATAATGAAAAATACAATGCAAATGAGGTAATTAACAAAATAATATATAAATGTCACTCATGAAAAAAGAATTATAAAAAATAATAATACGCAAAAATTACGTGTACATGCGTGGTGATGAAATCAAATGCACGTAAACAGAATGTGAGGGAGCTAATTATATATGTATATATATCCAGAAATAAAAAACATCATTATGGCAAAACAAAACTCGCAAAAATTTATGGTACAAAGGAATATGCTGGTAAACAAACAAAAAATTTTTGACAAGATAATGAGAACAATAATATTTGCCAAGTTCATTGAGTGAAAAAAAAGATGGTTGACTCGGAAAGATTCCTAGGAGTATAGATAATAAATTGCTCTGATCCCCTCGTTTGCGGCGTCGCGTGTATTTCGTAGAAAACGTGGACGAGGCGCGACCGACCGCATATTTCAACTTGTTCCCTGGTTGTGTTATGTACAGTCTGAGTAATGGGTAGAAGAGTACAACGCGGCTACGGCACCTCAAACTTCTATAGCGATAATAAAGCCTGGCGTTCTCCGGGCAATAAAGATCCGCTATGCAAATTTACCCGCATATTTTTCTATAATGGTATATTGCGCCTGCCGCCTGCTACATGCCAAGCGCACTCTTGAGAGACTCGATGAATTAATCCCTTAGGAATGGATGTCCAGAGTGCGCGATAAGGGAGCTACGGGTTGAAATCATTTGTGATCGTGAGGTTTTCTTTGTGAAGAACGTCTGTAAAAACATGTGACACAAACATATTAATGTGTCACATTGACATATTAATGTATTAATGTTAGGTATTAGGGAAAGCTATTTCATCCTGCGCTATATAATAATGTAAGCTTTAAATAAGAGAAGATTCGAGAAGATTTTAACTAGAAAATTTCGATTGTTAAAACAAAACACTTATAAAAAGTTGTATTTACAACAACATATTTATAACAAGATTCATAATTAACTAGTAGAGATCTCCTTTATTTTATTTACTGTATATAGCTGTACAAATATATTTGTATAATAAACCGAATTATAAGACTGAATAGTACTCGTTAGCAATTTACACACAATCGTACAAATAATATCAAAAATATAGGTAGAGATCATTATTTTTCTTTTACACAATTTTCTTCTATTCTTTCGAAAAATTACTTATGAAAACATTTGTTCTCTCTCTCTCTCTTTTTCAGTAATATTATTTTGCCTTACTTTTAAGACAATAAAAATTTATATAAAAATAATATTTATAAGAATTTATATATTTTTCTATAAAAATAAGGAAGTTATTTAACATTTCAGTGTTATATTAAATATATGATAAAAATTCTACATATATCTTTGATATTTAAAAATTAATTAAATAATGTTTGAATATTAATGTTATGTATCATTGATACATAACAATAATTAAAATTAATTTTGTTATAATTTTATTTTATATTGATATAATTAAATGCAAAGTACCAAGAGATGTCACCCGATTTAAGTGCAATACTCAAACATTACATTGAAGGCCATATTCTTTACTTGTAAATAATCTCGTGTCTGAGAATGATAAATGACTTGTTTCGTAACTTGTAAAGCTATATAGAATGTATGAAAGTATATGATTAGCTTAGTAGAACGTGTTACAAATAGAATGTGGCCTTCAATATAACATTTGAGAGTTGCGTTTTACGAAACGTCTTATTAATCGTTAACACGGTAACACGACAAACCACTTCGCTTAGAATCATCCAAACACGAGAACTTTCACGAACGAGGTTGAGTCTCGGAAGTGGCCGATTTTACGCGGAATAGCCATTCGCAGTTCGGGTTAGGGATAATTTATCATGCAGTAACTACTTCATTGTCTGTCTTTCAATCTCGATCACAAAATAATTCCAAAATCAATGATTGGTATTATAATATAAAAGCAATTTTAAAAGATAGACAATAATAATTTATTGTTTAAACTAATTTTTTATTAAAAAATTTATAACTAATTCACATTGGCATATTTTTGTGTAAAGACAAAATTAAAATAAAATCATAATAAATATTATATTTATCAATTGTAATGCAAAATCATAATGTAATTGTATCTATTAACACGAAAAATACGAATCGACAAACAAATACGATTATTATTATTATAAATCATATAATTAATAATAATCGGATGCAATATAAGATATGAAAAGGTACATTCGAAAATAATGAGCATTTGTTATCTGTGTAAATAATATCTGTAGTTATCTGTAGATATATAATATATCAGAGTTATAAGGACGAATATACGAATGCCATAAAGTCTCTTGCCGCTGCAATTTATCAGGCAGTTTGACGTGTCTATTAACCTCTCTTCTCCTCAGTAGACCCTAATTTCCGATAGCGGTACACGACCTTTCTGTGATAGCATTTCTTCGTTTTTTCAATCCTTGGTGGGTAAGTAACATCGGCTGCTCTTCCGCTGCCACGAGAAAATCTTCTTAATAACTTTTGTCATCATTCTGTTGCGCAAACAAACGTCATATCGATGACCGTAGAGAGTTACCTCTTTTCGTTCATCACTGTTTTTAAATTTGCAACTTTCTTACTCAATATGGTACAAACTTTATATTTTCATGTAAAAACTGGCAGGTTATATAAAATCCAGTATTGTAAAATAATGACACAGTTAATAATAAAAAAAATAATAATAATGTAGTAATAATATCTAATCATGCATAGAAAGATGTTCTTTGATGCCACGCTGTTATTATTTTAAATGCAAATATAAAAATCATTATTGCGTTTATGTAGAGATATGTATAACTACATGCAACTATTCTTGAGATCACTAATTGATATGTAATAAGATTTAACATGTGTTTGACGTACGTATCAAACAATATAAATATTTATATAATAATTGCATTAATTTATTGATTGTAAAACTCTTGTTTTTAAATTAGTTGTTTTTAAACGCGCTGTTATAGCATTATTTTGTTAAAGCATTCTATCGATTATCAATCGTGTCAATAATATTCACAAATATTATTTGTTAAAATATCTGACGTCTTCTTCATAAATTTTCAGCAAAAGCGTAAAGCTTAAAAACTTCTAAAGAACTTTATGGTAGATTTTATGAATGCAACAGCGTGTTTGAATAGCGTTTGAAGCGCAAATATATTCAAACCATTCGCCACTTTCTTCTTTTTCATGTCGCATTTCCAATTTCGAAATAACATTATGGATCGCCTGCTCACGTCATCCGTTTCTTATTCGCGGCCGGAATACTACATTGAATCGAGATTCAGGAGTCGGCGCCGCCCTACGCGTAGAAAGCATTCATCTGGCGCATTTATCGATCGACCTTCTCTTCCTTCAAGAATTCATTGCTGTACGTTTGCACTTAAAATAAACTCGTAGTTACGGACGGACGTTGGTAAAAGTTAGTATTTTATCCGCAACAACTCCATTATTTCTATTGTGTCAATCCAGATAATAGCAATAATGATAAATTGATCAACAATTACATTAATTACCGCACAACTTCTCAATAACGTCTTATTATCAAATAAATTAAATTATTTATCATATGCCTTCCCCTTCTCCCCCTCCACATACACATACACATAAATCACAGTATAAAATATTTCCTGAAATATGAGTATATTATATTATTACAATTATTTATATAAAGAATAATCTATATTAAAATTATATTATTTTGTAAAAAATATGCTTTTTTTATCAAAGAAAAACACTTAGTTGATATCTCATCAACGTTGAACATTTTCTTTAATTTCTGAAAAAATTGAATGAATCATTTGATTTAAAAGGAAATTCAAAACTGCGTGTCGTACAGTGATTGTAAAAAAAATGTCTTTTGAGTAATATCTTGTTCAAGAGAAAAGATTGTTTTAAAATAGCGGAGCCAAAGATTAAAACATACTATCTCTCTTTTCACTTATTGAAAAGACATATATTTGTCGTCGCGTCTAATCAGAAGATCGATCAAGCATCGTAGCGTCAAGCTTTTGTTAATTCGAAATAGATATCAATATTTTGGCAAGGGTATAATATCAACATTTATTTAAAAAATTCATATAAATATACGATTAATAATTTACACATCCCAAGGGCAGACACGATTTTATGTAACTGTGACATTGTGATGTATTGCCATTATTACATCGATTATAGTAATAAATATAAATGACTCGTAATATTTAATTAACATAAATAGATGTGCATTGTATTTCTCGATGCATTGAGAATAATAATAACAATAATAAGCATCGTTATTGTTTGAACGGCAGGTTGTTCTTGTACTATGAAACAAAAGCTCGACTAGTAATTGCGGCAAATTAATGGGATTGAGTATAAACTTCAGGATGCACGGGACAGTTTTCATTTATGATTCGCATTTCATTATTCCGGTCGGCCTTACAATGGGCACCGCTCCCGTCACGAATAAAATAATATTCATCAGATTTTGAAAGTTATATATGCGATTCCGCACAACGTTGGGGCTTTTGTTCCGAACAATCGCCTGCATTTTTATCATGCGACGATGCTTTTGAGTAATAACAAATATTTACGCGATTCATAAAATCGATCGGTAGTCAGTGACAGAATCGATCGTCCTCGATTTTAACTGCCGCGCGGTTGCTCGTAACAAATTTTTTTGCTATGATTTTTGTATCTGTGCCCAATGATAAACTACTTCTCTCTCGTTTCTCTCTCTCTCTCTCTCTCTCTCTGTCTCTCCTATTTCTTTCTCTCTCTCTAACGTAAAAAATACAGGTGATTAAAATACGAATTGCAAAAGTCAATATGATGAAAGATCGAGCAATCAATCATGCACATTGGTATAACGTTCACCAGTTCGTATTTCAAGTATTTCCATAAAATGATGTAAATCTAATAACTTTTATGTCGAAATATCGCCGACAGTTCAGTATAATATAAATTAATAAAACATGAACAATGTCAATTTAAAGAGAAAACTATGCATATGGCCAGTACGGATCAATAAAACGTCATATAATATTAGTATAATATATTGTTTTGTTTTATAATTTTTTAAGGAAAAAATAAGACAATGATAGAAACATATTCCGTCTAATCAAATAATTTCTAATTATAATTTTGCAAATTAACAAAATATAAAATGCTCGAATTTAAAATAAATCGTTACACTAAGGCAGGATATTAAAAAAAATTATTTTTAAAAAATATTACAGAAGCTGTTCAGTGAATGTTCTAGAATTATATTAATAATGATAATATTTTAGTTTAGGAAAATATCAATAGCTATTTAACTGATTTTGATTAATTTTTTTTATCTTTATTTTTAATCGATACGATTAAAACTTACAGAATCGCAAACCAGTCTTAAGACCCAAATGCACCTACTTACATGATGTAATAACAAAAGTGATAATATCGGTAAAAGCCTTCCTTTTTGGCTTAACCTATGACATCGATGTTTGAAATTGTACGCCGGTGGTAGATTAAAAATCTTGTTGACGTTGTAGCATCGTTTTTCACAGTGATATGATATCGATAAAATGAAGTAGAGAAAAAGTTGGCCTTTGGGCAAGATGAAACAGATTTTTCTCAAATATTTTCTCAAGAATGAAGGAGAACACAAAAGATGAATAATTATGAAAGAATTGCAGCACGAACGGATCAATACTCGTTTTGACATTGTGAGTTGTAATTGTTAAATCATTAATTAAAATTAATATATAAAGTATTCGAGATTAACTCTGAGGTATATATGCTGCACCTAAATTGAAAACTTATCAAATATTATAATTTATCAAGTATTACTTATTATGTTTATGATAAATAAACTATATTAATAAAAACTTTATACTGTCTACTACTATAAAAAAGATTAGAACCATGAAATATTTATTTTTAAATTTAAAAAAAAACTTGCATTTTTCGTATATTCTATAGGAGTAGAACGAACACTTATGAGTGAGATATACTGCTCATAAAAAATTTACAAATAATGCTTATAAAGATGATGTAAAATGACACAGTAATTTGTAAAATGTGTTTACGAAGTTTTATTAGAGAATAAGAATGATAAATATATGTATATGTATAAATATAATAATAATAATAATCTGCTTATATTTATTTATTAATTAACACATCAATTTATTTGTTAACAGAATAAAATTTTTAACATAAACATTTCTTATTATATCTCCTACTCACAGAGTGTCTGTACTGCGGAATAAATTCCGTGCTAAAAAAGCCGTATATTCTAAATAGGTGGAATATACACCAAGTTGAAAGAATACAAAGAATACAAAAGTAAGCACATTTATTTTGTTACACTTCATCCTTCATTCCCTTACTATCCCTCTACACTTATATATCATGAAATAATCACCAAATCTTTCATACTCCTTACAGTAATCATTTTATTGTAATACATCGTTGCGTTTTTACTCCATTAACAAATTTAATTCACAGTAGTTTCGTTAATATTACCAGAAACTGAAATAACAACACAATATAATATACTAATATAACATAATAAAGGCTATTAATATAACAAAGTGGTTGCAAATCTGTACTCCTTTTATTTTTTCTAACTTCTGTGACATATAGGAGTTACCCTATGTATTGAAATATTAACATTTTTGTAAGAAGTAAAAAGAAATAAAAAAAGTATTAAATGAGTATAAAATATTTTCTTTGCTCGCTTTTTTATTTTTTCATTCATTTATAAAGAAAATAATTTTAGAGTTGCTTTAATATTTTCCTTTTGCGTGAAATAATTTTCATATATAAATATTGTGCATTTTATATGTGGATAAAAACGATGCGATATCGATTACATTTCGTAATACTTTTACATCTCTCGTTGAGATAGTTAAGTGTAAAAAGAGATTGCGTCATTTGGTGATTAAAAATGATATTAATTTTCCGTAAGAATTCCGTAATTTTCAGAACATTCATGATGTGATACGTCAATATTATCGCGGTAGAATTCTTAATATTAATCTTTAATCTTTAATTGTTTAACCAAAAGAAAGCGAAAGAAAAGGTAGCGCGACTGAAAAGAAGATTATCTATCACCTCCGCAATTTGTTTTATGAAATGTCTATTTTCGGCACTAATAGATATCGATCAAACGTTTTCTTTATTCCAAGTTTTACACCATCATGTGTATCATAAATTATATCCTGTTAATAGTATCTATCTTTGTTGCCGAATTGTGAAATATTAACTAATGATATATGAAATTGCGGCTAATAAAGCAAAAATGTCTTATTTTTCTATTAAATTTTTCTCACTGACAGAGATATATTTAATATATTTTAAATTCGTTACGTTTCAACTATTTTATCATTGTGAGTAATATAATAGCAAGTTAAATAAAAAAAACTTGTGTATCGAAGAAAGTTACAGAAAAAATTTGATAGATACAAATAAACAGATTTAATAAAGTTAATAGATTCCGAAAAGTTTTCATATCGCAAAAGAAATGCATATTGTGAAGAGAAATTGTAACGATTATTTAGAATTCGTTCGAATAAAGTCCGTTGTCATACGCGGACGAGGCGCTATCGGCTGCGACGTTAGAATTAACATAACGAGATCGAGCTTTGTGGAAATATCTCGCTGGCAAGATGCTTTAGGATAATGGTGAAACTTTACACGCGACCGATGCCTCGTTGCCGTAAGGCGAACCTGCATCGCCGTCGTAATGTACGTCGTAATGTACGTCGCGTCAGTTGTCTCGTTCATCACATTCTCGCACCAATATATGAGGCGCCATCGAGACTAGGGTTTGATACCGTTAACTAAGTTGCACTCGACTTGATTATAATGACTTGTCTTCAAAGCAGACTACCCGAGGACCGTCGTATCTGCGAATGGGCGCGATACATTCTCAAAGGAACTCTCCTCTACTCACCACCGTCGCTATCAACCTCGTTCATATCCCTACGCAATTATCGCGATCACTCGCACATTGCACACATGCGGTCTCGTGATCCAAGCATAACAGAATCTCGCAACAATAAAGTAACAGATAATAACTAAGATATTACTTTTCTATTGTTTCAAATGTTTTCACTACGCATTACGCATAAATTAGCTTTCTTCAACACATTTTTAAAACTACAATCAGTATTCAATATTCTAATATACGAAAAATCACATTGCAATGAATGTTTTCGGTTTAAAATTTATTTTTTATGAGGAAATATTATATTCACTTGTTCTTTTACATTAGTGTAAAATAATGGTCTCGAGAATAATAGTAAAATATTGAGAAATATTTTTATTTATTTATTTTATTATATTTACAAAATAATATATTTAGTTATAAATATATCTAAGTTCATTATTCATTGAAAAAGATGGTAATTACACAGATCACGTTAATATTTTCGCTTTCATAGCTGTAATTAGTATCGTTATCTTTTGTGCTTTTGTGAGATATAATTGTGTTTTTCCTATTCTTTATGCTTTGAACGCGGCTTATATCTTCTATTGCATGATGAACACTGTTACCACAGACGACATCTCATTGAAAAACAAATATCTCTGTTTTTGTCGTTCTATATTCTTTTATTTTGCAAAGGCTTTTCATGGCATGTCCTGAAAACGGAATACGCGCATTCCCATCTGGGAACTATGTATTTAATTTAGTCGTGCATTCTGATATAAAAACACGTAACGAACGAAAGTGTGCGTGTCAGTCATTTGTAGCATTTCTTTTTTTTTTTATTTATTCGCGGCAAGAAAAAATTTCCAACTTTGAAGTGATGCATTGCTAAAGTGGAAAAATACAAACCGTTAAGAATTGTTTATGTATACGATAATCAACGTCAACGAAAAATAAAAATAATTTTAAGTATAAAATGTAAAAATAGTGATGTAACGAAGTAAACTCCCCAGAAATCTATAATAAAGCTATACGATTAGAGCTCTCTCAAACATATATATTATTAAGAAAAATAATGAACATGTACAAATAATTAATGTACAAATAAGATTAACGTTAATTAATATACAAAAAAGATTAAAAATTTTTTTCTTATAGAGATAATTTAATAGATAGTCTAAACAAACATTTATTTTTATTTTGATTAGAGTTAAGTTTTAAATATAAGCAGTTATAGAATTTTCTCTTATTAATTCCAAATGTATTTTTTTTTTAATATAAAAATTTAATTCCAGTTAAAAAAATTGATATAATTATATTAAATATAGTTGAATAATACAAAATAAATTTACTTGAATTTTTATTAAGAAAAAATCAATGTTAAAATTATCATAAAAGCTATTATTAATAGTTACTGCAGTGAGAGACCGAAAGGTCGTTTACATGTACTTTAATCGTACTATACTCAGAATACATTTCGCTAACAGATTGTAATTATTACGTTTTTTGTATCATACGCGGAATGGGTCTCGTATCCGCTTTACATTTGTTTTACTTTGTTTCGAACAATGAAACTCCTTAGGAATACAAAGCAATTATGATTCGATGTTTTTTCTCACGCAAAGTTTATGAGCATACCATTTGTGTTGTCCAAATATTATTCAATAAACTTTCGCATTATTATTCAACAAACTTTTGTCGAACATGAGTCGTTTGTACAGGTACTGGAAGAAATTGCCGGTACTTTTTGGTTCACGAGTTAGACTGACATGCAACTTTAGCATCGCGTCGAAGGAAAATTTCGCCGACGACATTATCGTCGACCTAAAACTTTTTCCGGCGGCCGACGACAGTAAGAAACGTCAAGACGATTTATCGGTGGGCTTTAGAACTCGTTATTATCCTCTTACTACTTCGATTCCACTCTGCTATCGGCGTAGTAACGATAACGAGAAAGACGGACGCGTACCATTTCTAATATCTTATTAATCGTCGCTTTTCCTCTTCTTGACAATTACTTGACATATTTTTTCTCAATCATCGTTAGGTTGTTATTGGTCAATGCAATACAGTATTGATCGTAATTCCGAAAACATTTTATTCGTTGTTATGTCAACTCGTTTTATTCTATTGACAAAATTGTATTTTTTTCCAAAATAAAATAACGTCAAGCTACATAAAAATGTATAGTCTTTATTTCGTGTAATAAGTATACTAAATTATTTGCATATCATTATAAATTGCATATGTCTATCCAAAATAATAAAATATTATAATCGTAAAATATGTCGTAATATAAAATATCGTATAAATATATGTAATCGTTCTCTATTATTAATCTATTTCTGATATTATTATAATTTTTGTACAGTATTTATCCAGTCCCCACAATAACACCATTCAAAATTTCAACTGTATATATAATCAATTCAACTTAAAATCAGCATAAACATGACAACAATAATAATAAATGTTTTGTTGGTATATATAGCGTAATATAAGAACACAAATTTATAAATTTGGATTTAAAAATTTTTTTTCGTTATTTAAGCGTCATTAATTAAACATTAACGTTATATCCTGTGCTTCTGGCTTGTGTACATCTAAAGACTTTAATATTCGCATAAACAATAGAATCAGTGATTAGTGCCTAAATGCGCCGCGCCAACACTATGATGCGTTAATTACCTCTTACGTAATTTGATCGGAATAGCCGTTTATTCTCGCCGTTTTTAATCGAGCTTAATGAATTTAGATCTTCCGACGCTGAATTGATGCGCCCGTGCTATCCACCATCATACTTCCTGGCTAAAATCCAGACGAGTAATTAACGAGCCAGCAATTAACTCAGTCGATGTTTCGATCGACCCGGTACTGCTGATACATACCGTTCATACACGTACGTGCTCGCTTACGCAAGCGTGTAGTGCGTGAACGCAGACTGTAATAAAGTGCAGCAACTTTCGTTGGAGAATAACATTATCTGTTTGAATAACTTTGGACTTTATATTAACAGTACAGTAACTTGCATTTAAGCGAGTTTTTTTATTTCCTATGAAACTTTCTTCTAAAAATTATCTATTACTTTACTTGATTTTATTAAAGTTTATAAAAGCTTGAACATATAATCAGTTTGAATCAGCTTAAGTATTAAAATTATTCTATGTAAAAATATATTCGGTAAACTATTTTTAAGCCTTAAGAATAGATAGAGATTACTTCAGCCAGTTTCAATTAAATATTATTACAACAAAATTTTAACTTAATCAAACTTAATCGCTATTTAAGTATATTTTAATTTATGAAATTTGGAGAAAATAAAAATGTACACCGAATAAACATCTTTCAACAAATTTCTCTAAAGAGAAATTACAGTACAGTGCAAAGTTAGGTAGCAGGTACTTCGTACATATCCGCTGAATGCTCACCGAAGAAACCGGCGACGAGAAACGTGATTTCTCACGATCTGTGTCCATTGTACCCGAGATGCCATTGTAAGAGCTTCCAACTCGTATGCGTCTATCTTCCTAGTGCTTTTTCCGCATAGTACACGCGCCGGTGCGCGTATCACATGCGAGATGTTTTTGATTCGATGCTATCCGGCGAGGAAACCTAGTTCCGAAGAAAGTACGACAAAAATGCAACATGGTATTTTTTAATGCATAGTTTTGCAAATTTCTACATTTATGTATAGTTCTTGAATTGTGAATTAAATTCACAATCATTCTGCACGTTGCAAATAATTTTCAGAATCAAAGCGCGATGATAAATCCGCAGAAGGATAAAATAAGAAAACTATTCAACAATATATTAACGTATATTTATTAGGCAACTTTTTTGTTCTCTCTTATCATATTGAATTCTGAGATTCTGTAGATAAATGTGTACATAGCGGTACAGTTGTATGTGTATAAGGAACAAATATGTGAGAGATACATATATGTATAAAGAGAAAATTTTGTTCTTTTACGAAAATAAAAGAGAAAGAGATAAAAGAGCAAAAGAAACAGAAGCAAGGTACAGCAGCAGCCGCTAGAGACCGGATATTCCGACCTGTCTCGGCTTAAAACTTTTATATACTCAGTGTGCACACTTGTGCAGTTTCTGACGTATTCGAGAAGCTTCGGCGAGTACTTGGCGTGAGCGTAACGTTTCTGTAACGAAACGATTCATGACATTGATGTTTCAAGATATGCCAACAGAATATGTTTCAGATTTGAAATGTTGAACCATTATATGTAAAACGATACTTTTTAAATATAATATTCGGATTAATATAAAATTAACATTGACAATATGTATGTTAATACTTGTAATTTCAAGAATTTATATTCGATTTAGTGCATGTTAGAATAACATTCGGAAACTAAAATAATCGATATGTTGTAGAAAGTTCCTTGTCACCTACATCAACTAAATAATGTTAGATACTTTTACTATAATATTTTTGTAAATCTGTTTTATATTTTTAATACAGCTAGAAACACTTTTTTATTAACGGAACCTATTTGAACATCGAACGTACTTTCACACTCTGATGATGGCTTAAAGGTAAGTCGAAACGTCTGTAATTATATTGAATAAATTACATTAATTACTGCGCACCGTCAGCGTGTTATAGTTCTCATTAGCCCTTCCACGATTTTTGTTGACATATCGAGAGCTCGGGATACCAATTGATTATTTAGCATACACTTATTTTCTTTGTTAAACATTTTTTTCTTGTGATTTTACGCGTTTCTTAATAAAAAGTTAATGACAATAACATTAATAATACATTAAAACTTTTCGAATAAGAAAAAGTTTTTTTCATTTAGTTACATGTTCGCACATATATGTAAATTTCATTTTTTTACTAACACATACACACGTGTGTGTGTGTATATATATATATATATATATATATATATATATATATATATATATATATCGTATTGTTATAAGTTTGGATTTTTATTTTTGTATTTGAATATGGTGTATTTTTATCTGAGCCGATGTTCATTAGACGTGTTGTTTTAACGACGTATTTTCAACGTCACAGTTACGCATTGCACGCATCATGAGAATGACTTTTCAATATGACATAGGAAACGCGGTTGCATTGGATTTTACTCTACGTTTCACGTTTCAAGCTCGTGCTTCTCTCGATCAATAGTGAAGCTTGTACGCAAAATTTAGAGGCACAAAAGATTTGCCAGTGCATGATAGTAGGCTACAAATTAATCGCATTGCAATGCAACACTGTTTCGGTCCTATTCGAAATTTTTGTAAAGCATTTTTTGTCACCACAAATCCTGAATATCTACATTAATCTCGATAGATATTAAATTCATCGTTTTCTTTTTCGTGAAATCTAGATAGCAGTTTATTTTTACTTCTGTTGTAAATTTCTTCATAATATTGTACATAATTTTTTAAAATATTATATTTTTCTATTATAGCAAAATAATTAAAAACAGTTTTAATCCGATTATAATTTTCATCTAAAACTGATCTATACATTTAACTGTGTGTGTGGAAGATACACTTTTTTGCTATTAGTAGGACAGTTTCATATGTATCTTTGCGAGAGATATATATAAAAAAATGCGTTGACTGTACAAATCTGAAATACGCACGAATTATATAGAACTGTTACTATAAATTGCATCCTTAAATTGCTGTATGTAAAATCGAAAGCGTTCAACAAGGAGTGATTCTTGGCAGATTGATAAATAAAATAAAAAAATGAATCCCGTGTTCATATCGCGAAATTCGTTTGTTTGTAGGATAAAGATTACGGCTTTTGATTTGCGTTCAAATCGCGATGAAGTCCATCGACCTCTCTCACAAAAATTTAATGAAAAAAATCTTGTGTTACAGAAATTTTTCTTTCTTCGACTGCTCGAATGAATTGTCTTTTAAACATGCATAATTTGCAACGATTGCATAAATGAATATTAAAAAAATTGGATTTATAATAAAATAATAATAATAATAATAATAGAAAATTGCATAAAATTTTTGCTGTTTTCAGCTCAATAATTTATTATCCTTCAAATTGTTTGCACATCATCCAATCTTAGAACAAAGGAATGAAGGACGTCAAGGACTGTGAAAATTAAAATTAAATTAGCGGAGGTTGTCTTGAGAGGGTGCGATTTAAATTAATTGCCTTGAAGCCGCGCTAATCGCATTCTTTCAAAAAAAGCATTTTCCAACCTCAAAAGGTATAAAACTTTTCCGTCGATCTTGCGATCGTCACAAGAAAAATGTCTTGTCAGTAATTCATTAAAAACTTGCGATAAAATAATGAAGATAATTGGGGAAAGTGACGGCACGGGAAAATGTACGGTACGTTCGTGTAACTCATATTACAATGATTATGTTGATGTGAGCGAAGATAGCAACAAGGGGTAGCGGGGAATAATGATGGACGCATCGACGTGCGATGTGTCAAATGACGTTTAATTAAAAGTTTCAATATCAGACGAATAGTATTCTGAATATCACATGGGCATAGATTCGATCTTTGATGTGTAATAATGTGTGAAAATATAGAATGATACACCCGCCAGCAGATGTTATTACGCATGTCGGGTCAAAGGATCGATATCATTTATCTGCTTACAAATGTTTGGCGCTGTCATTCAATGTTTAATGTCCATATTGTTCCGCGAGACATAATTTATGTTTCGCGCGACATACACTTGTCTCTCGATCAAATGTTACCTCAAATGTTAAGCAATATCTCTTATTTCTAA
Organism: Cephalotes varians; assembly: GCA_037157785.1. Classification (NCBI taxonomy): domain Eukaryota; kingdom Metazoa; phylum Arthropoda; class Insecta; order Hymenoptera; family Formicidae; genus Cephalotes; species Cephalotes varians. The sequence continues at coordinate 2,316,160 of JANQDE010000023.1, read as the reverse complement.
GTGATATATTTATATAATAATGTATTGAATGATGTAAAAAAAATATATATATATATATATATAAAACTTAATAGTGATAAGATACAAATTTTATAGCAGTTATTATTCAGAAAATTGGAAAATTTATTCTTTGATCTTATTTATACTTATATTGTATATTCGATGATTCGGTAGCAGTATATATTTTTATTAAAAATTATAGAATCTATGATCATGTAATTATATAGTATAACCATTGAGATTGTGTGTTAGAAAACCGTTATATTTTTCTTTCTCCGTTTTTTTCGATCAAGTGTGATCTGTCAATTTTATTTGAACCGCTACAAACCAGTTTACAAATGCCAGTTTACAAATGTCAACATCGAAGAAAAGATGTTTCATTGAGTGCTTCTACAGTAGAGGTAAAAATTATACAGAAACATGGATTCCATAATAAATATAAATCTAAAAAAACAAGCAATTTTTAAGCAAAACTACTAGAAGATTTTGATATTTTTTGACTCTCCCTCTCCTCCCTAGAATCGCGCCATAACCTTGCACATTATGATGGATATCGAAGTTTTTCATGTTGATATATTTTTGGCAAGATTATAGATAATTTTAATATATATGAGACACTGAATAATCATAAATATCATTTATCCAGCCCATTTTGTACTACTATAACGAAAAAAACTATAAATGATGTTAGATATTTTGAAGAATCCGAATTCCTTGATTTTGAGAAAGCTCAAGTCATAGATTTGAAGCAAGAAACTCTCCAGAAGATTTTGAGAGACGTCATCAAAACGCATTCGTATGAAATCATACGTCAGATGCTAACGGTAATATCTATGAAGAAAAGTTAAATTTTGCAAGACAATGATCGATATATTTGAGAACGAGGACTTCGAAAAAACAGATTATTTTTATAGTTAGAGCTCATTTTTGATTAAACAGATATGTCAACAAAATTATCGGTTCTGGAGAAAGAAAAATCTGACATGTCAATTTCTTTTCATCCCGAAAAAGTTTACGAAGGGAAAGTGCAATTTCTGTAAAAAAGATCTACCTACAATTCTTTGAAGGGACCGTTATATACCGGCCAAAGTTACAAAGAGTTGTTAGAAAATAAATTCTTCCCTTATTGAAAAATTGACAAAAAAAACAAGGATTCATCAAGGAATTTCATACAAGATGGCACTACTCCATACTTCGTATTTGCGATGTGTTTGAATCGATACATGAAGTATATGACAAAAAGGATAAAGTGATTGGATATCCGAAATGAAGACCTGGAATGACCTTCCCTTTCTATTCATTGAATTCGCGAAGTGCTCTGATCGATGTAGCGATGAAAGTTTGCTGATTAGAAGTGCGTTGGAGATAGAAAATCGACGATACGATATCGAGATGGCGCGGCGCGATAATATTAGCTAGATCTTTTTAAATCCGTATGATTTTTTATCTGGGATTACATCAAGAACGAATTTTACACTAAACAATCGAAAAATACTAATGAGTTCAAAAAGAGTATTCGAAAATGCACTCACGAAATTTCTCCAATCATGTTAGACAATGTATTTAAAAATTTTTCAAAAACAATTGAAGTTTTATGTCGATTCCAATGGACAATTTGAAAACATATGTCATTAGGTCATACACGCAAGCAAATTTATAATATTAATAAATTATTAAAACAATATATATTTTTTCATATCGATAATAAAATTGACATCTCAAAATGTTTCATTTCAATCGATCCACTTATTGCAAAGTAATAACTATTAACTTTCAACACATTTCAAATGGTCATCCTTTATAAGAGTGACATAAAATATAACGTTTGTGTCAATAGAATACATGAAAACTGTGCGTCGTAATTTCAAAAACAATGATTATTATAAAAAAATATTTAGTACAAAGGGAATGCTACTCTATCACGCTCACATGAATTTTATGCCAAGAATATCGATGCTTTAGTTCTTCTCAATAAACTTGGATAAATTCGGAATTTGACAGAATTTCTATTTCGGCTTTACGAGGCATCTTGCCGGCTTTTGGACTCGCGATCGCTGACCCTCGCCCGAGGGATTAATTTCCACCGAGCATCTGTGTTATTCCATCGAGGATTCCAAGTTTATCAGAGTCCGTGACGCGATGTAGATTAACTCTACGTAGTAGTGATCAATCTCCAGTTTTGGTCTAGTGGCCTCTCTAACTATGTTAACGCGCCCAAATGCAATCCTCCTACCTGTATTTTAATAAGTGCATTTCCGTTGTATCTCGAGCACTCGTAATCGCTTTATATCGTTTCGATATAAAGCAGAGTACTCATGAACTATGTGTTCAATGTTCGTCGTTAATCGAATTCAAAGACACAGGTAAGCGCAATTACGAGAAAACTTTTCGACAAGCATGAAACTGTACGCAAATTCGATCAAGCCAGACAATCGAATCTTTTGAATTTGCGAGGTGCTCTAATCGATATAGCGGTGAAAGTTTGCTGATTAGAAGTGTGCTGGAGATAGGAAATCGACGACGTGATATCGGGATGGCGCGGCGCGATGATACTAGCCAGAACTTAATACTCTAGTTGCGCAAGATATTCTGTAGCACTTTGTGCATTATAGAATAAAAATGCAGTTGGCATTCTTTGAGATTATTCGAATTCATTAGTCGAATAGTGCGCATGGTTCGAAAGTTTGACTAGAGAAACGATTGAATCGTTTCGACATCTTATTCTCGGCATCTTCATTTCTCGCACAAATTCACACAAGCTACGCTTTTATGAACTGATCGTAAATAAAGAATGACTACGCTACAAACGTAAATATTCCGTATCTCATTGAAAAGACAATAATTAACAATACGAATTGATTGCAGGTGATATTGCTGAATTAATACTCGACCTGTAGTAATACACCAGCTTTAAACGCTTCGCATTTAAAAGTTTCAGCAGCATTAAAATTCCAATGTACGAACTCTTCCTAAACTTCATTTATAAACTTTCGAAACTTCTTTGAAACACAAAACTAAATGTTTTTCCAATATTTTCGTAGCACACGTTCTAGTGACACGATCAAAAGACTGGTATAAATATCAACATATACAATATAACAACGTATGTACAATTTTTTTTTTAAATAGATACTTTATTAAATCTTTATATATGCGTGTATTAAATCCGTTTTTTTTTGTGTGTACACAGATATCTTTTCGCACAGATATTTTTTTAAATTTCATAGTCTAATTTAAAAAGAACATTCGCAATTATTCGTTTACATACCTTGCGCTTGGTTCTATGTCGATGGTAATGATTGGATCGAAGATGCTCAATGACGACGTGTTCGGTGGTGATGGGACCGAGAGTAGGGGTGTAGACACGCGAAGCGCGCGGCAGATGATGTCGCGTCGATTGAGTTGGTTGCGGGGTCGTTATTCTTCTCGGCGAGGAGCGCTCCTTTTGGGCCTCATGGCATCGACAGACTCCGCTGCCGTCGCTGCTATTGTTGCCACTCTCGCCGCCACCACTACCCCCGATGAGGCCGCCGCCGCTTAAAGCTGCCGCAGTCAGCTTGCTGGCGTAGTAGTACATCGCGCACATTTATCCGACGAGAGCTTAACACCACGGCCCGATCGCCACCTCACTGTTGTCATCACTGATGTTAGCGATGACGATTGGTGGTTCGTTTAACGCGATAACTGCTTAAAAGATCCGAAATTCGTCGAATGCAAATTACAAGAATGCAAGATCTACATCACCAATGAGTTCATCGATGTTCTTCCGACTACAACATCGACATTTCTTTCAATGTAAACTTTGCGAAGTTAAATTATCGTTAAATAAGCGTACTAAAATTCCGAGCACTGAAATGATTACGAACGTGGATGATATCGACAATCGGCAAATGGCGAAAAATGCTTGGAAACTTGTGTGTGTTGAAATGCTTTCTTAATAATAGATTTGGTGGTACTTTTCTGATACTTTAATGCTTCAAATAGTTTGCAATGTATTTCTTTTAAAAATTGATGATTGCAGATGGATATTAATAGCGAGTTTATTTTACATGATTAGATTATATAGTATTTCACAGTTATAATATTTTAATAAAATAAAGTAGTTTGAACATACGTGTATAAAGTTCATCAATAATTTTCACTTAAATATTTGAGTTACTTGAAATTTTCAAAGGCGCAACTGGTATCATATTTTAATATAGCTTAATATATAAATTGTTACACACACACACACACACACACACACACACACGCGCGCGCACACACGCACGCACGCACGCACATGCACCCGCACCCGTATCCATACACACTCACACATACACATACATACACACAGAGAGAGAGAAAGAGAGGGAGGGGGAGAGATAATAAAGATATGGATATAGAAATATTTAATATTTCTAATAATCCAGAGTTCAAATTGATCGTAAAGACATAATTTAGATAATAATTGACATATATTTATATTTAATTATACTTAGTATTTGGCATAGTTTAGAAATATAATTTAGAAATATTTAAAATATATATGTAATGAAAGATATGTAAATGTACATATAAAATTAAATCGTGAATAAATAATTTTTCTGAAAAAATAACTGATTAGAATAATTATAAAGTAAATTAAGTTGTTACAAATTATATTTAAAAAATAAATTATTTATCAAGTTTCCTATAATGGATTCAATATTGGATTCAAAGATTAAAATATAACGCTTACAGCTAAAAATTGTCTATGTTCCCTAAAAATTTTAGATATTTAAAACTGAAATTTAACTACAACATTCCAATTCTTGCTGCAGTAATCTTTTTTTTCGTGAAATTTTATAAAGCGCATTCTAAATAATTTGCTTTAAAACAATTTATAATTTGATTGATAATTTTTATTATGTAGTTTATAAAATGTCTTTTTTATATTACATTTCAAAAATTCTTATCGTATCAACAATAATATTTAATAGGTTGCCAAATTATCCAATCTTATCACCAAATGGTAAAATTTGTAACAAATTTTTCGGTAAAATATAACAAAAAATTTTCTCCGTATAAGTTAAAAATATATGGAAACTATTATAATTTTGATCGTGCAATCTTGGTAGAACATTAAATATTCTTTATGACACACAGCCTCTAAAGTTTTTGAAAGAACTCAAGAAAGAAATTCTCAGTTGAAATATAGACAAAGAAAAGGTGGCTTAAGAAAACGTAAAACGATTCTAGAGAAAAGATGCTTCTTTTTTATATTTTTATTTTCTGTGCAGATAAAATCTCACTTGGTGACAGTGTTTTCCGTTTTTAAATCCTTTATTCGCACCTAGTGATATGATCGTACAGAGATGCCAGAGTTGGTTTCTTGTTCAGAAAATTCGCATCGCACAACAAGCAGAATGACAATAAGAGAATAACGGAATAGAGTGTCGAAGCAGAGGCCGATATCAAGGTAGGAGAAAAAGGGTTGTTTATGACGTATTCACTGCGCGCGTTCTGACGTGTCACTTGTGTGCTACGTGTGCAAGAATTACATGTGTAGAAACGCGGCTTCGTCCACTGCTAAAATCCTCATAAATCTTCCCTTCTATAAAAGTTGGACGAATTGCAGGCGCACGAAGCAGCGAGCATTAAAATGTCTCTGGAAATTCAACTGTCCTCATCCACTTGGTGTCGTGCGCTTTCTCATGCGCTTTCTTTTGTGTATGTGTGCGTTTATTTGTGTGTATGTGCGCGCGCGCGCGCGCGCGCGAAATCTCGGCAAAAACTGTAGCTGGCTAGACACGTTATTGAAAATCACATGGCAAGAATTCGCCGCGACAATGAGCGTTGAAATCACTCAAGCGTTTCACTGTTGCTTGATGAAAAAAAAGAAACCTAAAAGAAGAGATTCATTGACGAAAGATTATACAATACTTGGAGAATTTTAGTGGAGAAACAAGATACTTTCACGCAAATACTTATTTCTAAATGGAAACTTTTTAAAATAATTTACACATACACACACATACAAATACACAGATAAGAATGTTTTAAAAAATAATACGTATATAAATATAAAAAATTATTGCAATTTTATCATAAATTATTCGTTAATTTATCAATAAATTCCCGATATGTTAGTGATTCAATTTCTTTATTAGTTACATGATGCCTGTCAATGACGTTCGTATCAATACAGATTTTAGTAACGCAACTTCAGAACGAAGAGACAGGAGTGATAGTTGAGGGGATTCGAGAGTTAGCCAGTCCTCTCAAAGGAGATTTCGAGGATTCATCGAGTTATCGAGAGGATTACTATTAATTAACGTTGAATTAGCATGCCTGCGGGCGTTGAGCCTATAGCTCGTACAAGCAACTCAAGTTACTCTTCTGTAATTCCATGCCACGTTGAAAAAAATCACGTAAAATGTTAAATTTCGATTAAAGTCGGATTAATTAAGAGCGAAAACAATTCATATATAGAAGGTTACCGGCATTACGCGTTATTTTCCCTTGCTAACTAAAGTACCGTATTCTCTTAATTATAACGGCCATCATGAAAAAATAAATTATCGCGATATAGACAATTACAGTTCTAACTATACACCGCATACATATTTTCTCTCGATGTCAAGTAATTGCACGAGCGATATCAGTAACAATAACCGCATTAACCATGTTACAAATTCACGCGACGCGTCAGTGCATGAATTATGTCGACATGCAAGCGGATAAATGTCAAAACAAGCTGAAATGACGCACTATCCCCGAGTATTTCCAATATTGCTGCGCATTCACTCCATGCCACGTTAATCTTACTACGAAGGAGGATAGATGCAAATGCGAGTGCGCATTCGCGAATGTTTGTTGCTGCTTGTCGTACGGCCGATTAATGGCGTTGATTAATTAATTGAAGTAGTTCTCCGGTAATAATTATCCATTCAGTGGCAGTGCGTATTCTCATTTATTAGCCGCGCTTCAACTGTTTACAAACGTGACTACAAGCGGTCGTCAATGCGGGTGCGCGTTCGATTTTAGTAATTAGCGCAACACGTTGAAATTCTTCTCTATCGAATTATTTGTTACTCGCACTTGCAGAGGGAAATAAAAAAGAATAAACCGGATCCTAAGCGTATGGATTCAGTGGCGTATATTCAGAAATTTGAAAGCAAACCCGGAGCAAGCGCGAGCAGCAGCGCAGCCATCAGTTCAGGTCCTGAGATTCAGGCACATCCTATGTATGTAACGATACTTTTTATCGCTTTTAGTTCTTCTATAAGTTGATACTACTCGTAATGATAAATTTTTATCGCTTTTAGTTCTTTTATAAGTTGATACTACTCGTAATGATAAATTTTTATTTGTTTTACCGCAGGTCAATTCGGTGAGAGAAGAAACGTGATCTAAAAGTTATAATAATGATGCCAGACAACACAAAGTTCAAAATCGAGATAAAATGTTTAAAGACATTTAACGCTTTCAATACCGTTGACGCGTTTTGAAAATTTACTTTCAATACTATTGACGCCTATAAGCGCTCACTTCACAAATAAAGCTCAATGTTACTGTTAAATTTTTAGTATGTGTATTAACAATACAGAATACAAATAAATAAATAATATGAGTTTAATGTAATACGATTCAATGTTTTGACGATTTTAATGTACCATCTAAAAAATGCACGTTGACGAAAAATTTCGTCGTTCACAGCGTAAGTCGCGGTTGAACTCTTACCGTATGTCGCGCGAGGTATGTATCAGAGTCTGCCATCGTGAAAGAGTTAAAAGACATCTTAAAGACATCTTTGCAAGATATGTCTAAAAGACATTTTATGTCCCAATTTTAGATTTTATGTTGTTCGGGTAATATACTTGCTGATAATCTTTCATAAGTAGCATGTGCGCCGTTGTAATGATATTGTAATGATTTTTGATAAATACAGATTCTATTAATCAGAAAAACTCGAAAATCAATTCTAATTGCTCTATTTACATTATGGCATTACGAATACGCGATTAATAGCATTAGCTTCAAATGGATATCAAAGTTAATTATATATTGTTTTGAGATATTGAAATATATTGAGATATTGAAATATATAGAAGAGAATTATTGTAAACGCAAAGTATCTGCATTGAGAGTATCACTGTTATATAAGATTCTTTTTTAAATATTGTTGTGAAATTTCAAATAATATAAATTTTTGAGCAGTATACAAAATATATAAAAACTTTCATGATGCAATGTTTCAAATATTTTTTACATATCTGTTAAATATTTTAAATATCTTAAATACTTTTTAGTATACTTTTTAATACTTTTTTACAGGACTGGAATGATTTAAATCAATTAATTAAAATTAGCGATTTAAATCGTGAATTTGATTAAAATTTCAATTGTTAATTTTCATTATGATTTAATTATGCCCAATACTGGCTGTGCTGTGCAGTAATTTTACAAAAGAAAGAAGGATATATAAACATATATAGACATATTTTGTATATAATTATATATTTGTGTCTCGGGATTGCTATATGCCTCGACTTTTTTATTTCTTTTTTCGATTCTTGTTTTTTGAAACTTAGAAATGCGTTAGGAAACGAAAAGACAGCTAAATTAGTTTTTATATTTAAGTGTATGTGTTCATCTTCGTGAATAAAAAATTATATATACAAATTTAAATATTCAAATATATTCATTAAAAAATAAATTTTATTTTATTCATAAGAATTATTGATAACAATTAATTTAAAATTAACGATTTTCACTTAACTATTTTGAATTCTATAGTGTTTAAAATCACTGATTATTTACAATAAATTAAAGTTTAGTAAGCTTAGTAAAAAAAACAACACGTTTATTATCTTGTAATAAAATTTAATTACTTTTTTACTATTAAAAATAATTAACTCGAACAATAAATCTAATTTAAATTAAAAAAATCTGATTTAAATTTAAAAAATCAGATTTAAATTTAAAAAATCCGATTTTTTTGATTTAAAAAAAAAATCATGATTTTTTTCCAGCCCTGCTCTTTTATTACAACTTCTTTTTTGCATAGTCTAAAGATTCATATGTATATGCGTAAATACGAAATGATATGTAAGTTAAAAAGAAGAATCGATTAAATATACTTCAATTATGATTTGACAAACTGAGATCAAAACCGGAATTGAAAAAATTATAAGAAAAACATTAAAATAATCTATTTTATTTTATTTTGTCGATATAAAGAATTAAATTATAAATAATAGATAATCTTTGAATTTTCTTCAAAATAATTTTTTCAATTCCGATTTTGATCTTAGCTTGTCATTTCGAGATATATTTAAGAAATGTTGACATTATCGTATGACATAAACACGCAACTATATACATATATTGTACGCACTTATGAAATTATTACATGATAAACTTGCTCTGATTGCAAAGTAAATTACTTTTTGATTGACTATGTTCCATCACGAATTTAGTAAATACTATTCAACTTTTGGATTACATCACAACCATTTCGATGTCAATAATAGATGCTCTTGACACATCATTAAACATGATTGAATTATATTCGCAATTGTAAATTTTAAAGTCGACAGAAATTGAATTTTTAATGCATTTTAAATTGCGTTTTAAATTTCGAGCACTCTATTTAAATAAAAAAAGAAGAAATTTTTCTTTTAAAACAAAAGTTATATCATTAATATCCATGATGCCACTGATACTTTTGTGCAAATTTAGATAATTTAGAATTTTACGTTCTATTCAAGAAGCAATAATTGAGCAGCGGATAATAGAAAGAAAGCTGTAAAAAATCCCATAATTATGTAATATACCTTACTATTTATATATTCAAGATTACATGTAATACAAAAATTATCTTCTTTTGATAAAATGTTTTTATTCTTTTTTGTAATTTTATGTAATATGTGTCTGTAATGTGTGCGTGCGTGCGTGCGTGTGTGCGTGCGTGCGTGCGTGCGTGCGTCAATTTTTACGTTACAAAACTTTTGCATTGCTAAGTAATACTATTAAAATGATTTCATTATATATTCACAATATTCATTTTGCATCATAAATATTTTTACACATCAAGTGACCATCGATATAAATTAGAAGAATACGCTGTTACGCTGGGTCAATGAACTCACTAAGCAGAAATTTTCAGAGACAAAAGAAAAATTTCTTTGTAGACGAAAAATTCATTCTTATGAATAGTGAGTTTGCGACGACATGAATGAAATATTGCCGAAAATTTTTCATCATAAAGACTGGAAAACTTGATCCCTTCATCGTGGTTATAATAAATCACACACGAAAATTTGAAGTTGAAAAACGGATTAAATTTTTGCTACAAACACATGGAATTTATATGATTTAAAAAATAGAGAATTATGTTATATATTAAATACGTATATTAAAAATGTTTAAGAGAAGGTATCTTTTTTTACGTTCAAAGTTATCAAAAAACTGAAGCTTTTATATATCGCTGTAATAATCGTGTTTTTCGCTATGTAATTGTCATGTGTTACAATTTCCATCATTAATTATTCGATTCCATAACGAATTATTTCAATTCGCGATTAATAAGATGAGACAGAGATGACTCCGTAACGACTATCTATAATGATGCAAGCTACATTAAAGAGGAATCTTGGATGAAAAGGATAATATCGAGCACGCCTCGATAATAAGGGAAAGGGCATCGAGGACAAACACAGAAAGGTTGTCTCAGTCAATATTGAAGTTTCATGTCCTGTTCGCGGCTCGGCCGTTTCTCAGATCCTTCCAAGGCATCGTTTTTAGTACCACTATTCCGATCATGAATCATACCGCAAATAGCCAGTAAAATGATTTGATTTTAGAGATTACATTAGTTCAACAAAGTTATTATGGAATAAAGAGGATATGTGAGTTCTGAATTATTTACTCTCCGTTTGATCTTATTAAAAACTTTACTTTTTGTCCTTTATGGAAAATTTTTTGAAATTTTAATTAAAAGTTCAATTACTCTAATTATTTTGCATGGAAATATGTAAGTGTATGATATTTGTAGTTTATAAATTTAATTTTTGCATTAATGGAAATAATAAGATATTCGCTATTTTTCCTTTTATAAAATAGAAATCTGTCATCTATATAATTCTGACATTTGAATAATTCTCTCTCATTCTCTTCTCTCTCTCTCTCCCCCCCCTTCCGTTTCTCTTCCTCGTAACTGTAAAAGCTAGAAAAAAAAAATAAAGTATTACCTCTTTTCGAAATACTCCATTAGGCATTAAGTATATAGCCTCGATTCTACACCGTTTAATCTTTACGATAAAAGCGTAAAGCGTAAAAGCGTTTATTGTTCTAAGATAAACGCTCCTTTCTTCTTCGCAAACATTTTTACTTTCTCATACTTTCAATCATTGACGTAGACGGCATTGAAAACACTATGTCTAATAATAAACCGGAAGAGAAATATAGTTTTTTTATCGATCACTTACTAATATTTACTATATAATACGGATATTCTATTTTAGCGAATATCTTTATAACATTATTTTATTTATTTTTATTTTTTAATAATTGAAAATTTTTTAAATTATTTTATGTTATTTTATTACAGTAAATAAAATGGCATAGCATGTTATTAAATATAAAACTTTCAGTACCTATACATATATAAAAAACAAGTCTGTAATAAAGCAATATAGAGGCATACCAATTATCATGCACACAAAGAAATATTGAATTGCATAGATAATATGTAATGACAAAATTAAAATGTTAATAATTATTTTATAGTTGCATGTCTTATTGTTAATTTTGTTTTCTCAGCTCTGTTAATGAGTATATTTTATATCAATTTTAAACATTTTATATGTTAAAGATGTTTTGATTGTACGATATCAATTAAAAATTACCGAAATTTAAACGCCAAAAAATTGACAAAAAAATTTTGTCGCAAATTCGCCCCTGCAAAAAAACAAAACAAATCATTTTTTAAATAATGGCTTAAGCAACGAAATGACTATATTTTGCTATAGTTTGAAATAAAAAATTTTTAAACGAGTAAGTGGATCCACACAAATAAACTTTCATATATTATTAGAGTTTAAGACATTCAATAAGATTACAGTTTTATTAGCATATGTAAAGAATTTAATTTAATTCGTAATGCTACTTCCTAATTTGCAAATAAGTATATCCAAATAAGTATACAAAACGCGATTTTACATAAGAATCAATGCAAATAAAACAATTAGATACTTTTAACTAATATAAGAAAATTGTGCTTAAATTTTACACAGATATTCAGACATAATAATAGAACAATTTATAATTTGAAATTTTTATATTTTTGGTAATGTTTTGAGATGTGATGCATGCCTATCCTTGAATAAAACATTGTTTATTGACAGATTTTTAGATATTCTAACAATGTCTGTATTAATTTCTTTTCGTTTTGCATTTAATATGCTATTTTTAATAACACTATGTAATAAAAACGAGAAATCTGCGAACAGTCGCTTCCTCTCGTTCATCCATTAATTCCTTTCTAAGAGCGTCACGTAGTATCACGTGTCGGAAATGCAATCGTGCGAGGGATTCATGTAAAAAGGGATATTAAAATCATATTCATCGTGATTGAATCGCGATGTTATATACGAGTGAGAAAAACACGATTCGATATGATGCTCTCAGCAGATAAATGCTGTTATTTGTTCCTTTACAATGATTTAATGATTATTTAATTAAATTTTAATAATTTTATTCCTTCAATATGTCATTTTTTTCTTTTCACATCCACTTATAGAATTAATAGTAACTTAAATTTATGAAGGTTTGATTTATTGTGATTCGGAAAAATTTCGTATATCTTCTGACAAAAATTTATTGCGAAAATTCATTCCGACTTTTGAATCAAGTTGGATTTATAATTAATATAGATTATATTATTAATATAGGTTATATTAATTATAAATCTGACTTGATTCAAAAGTTAGAACGAATGTTTGCAATAAATAATTTTTGTCAGAAGATATACGAAATTTTTTCAAATCACAGCAAATCAAAGCTTCATAAATTTAAGCTATGCATATTCGGATCCTGCAAGCGAAGGTCAGTTGTCGCTTACTATTTGAAACAGCCAAAGTTCGCTTTGAGTAGTTTCACCGTTGAATAGGGATATATAGATTGCTTTAATCTTGAGAATCTCCCTAACAATAATTCTGAGAATTTCACGAATTCTCATTTAACCAAATTCACGCTTTGCAGTAACTTTGTCAGATCATTTCATAATCTTGTTAAAACATATAATATCAATTTTCGCAAATATAAAGGACACAATAAAGCGACATAAATATTTTATGAAAGTAATGGAGTTGCAATAAAAATATATTGACTTTTTCAATCAAATGGAGGCATTGGCTGACACAGTTTTCAATATGCTGGATTTACTGAAAGATTTATCTTGTCTTGTATTTGCGAGTCGACGTTATGAAAACGTTATGAACTATTAAAGTTTTCTTTCATGTTGAATTTCACGAGACTACGGATCGATAAAAAGAAAATTAGTCTATACAAAGATTCGTATTTCGATTTTCTCTTGAATAATTACGAAGCAATAAAGTCATAATGTAGTGATGGACAAAATGAGATCTCTCGAAATTTATTATTATGATGTCTTTGTTTTTCATGACGACGATACAAATTAATTAAACGCGCAAAGTATTTGGATGTCAAAGTGAATTTGAATTATTATTGTTCGAGTTGCTATAATTGATATTATAGTATCATTAAGATTTACTATCAGATTTACTATCAAATGCGGAATAGTATCTATAAATACTGTGAAATATGGATAAAACAAATGGTGTAACAAATATTGCAAATAAAAAACTATTGAATGTAGTATGATCTTTTCAAATGTGAATCAATGCGAGCTATCAAGAAGAAGCAGAACGCGATTCGATGTAAAAAATCTATACCATAATATTGAGCAGATGACGAATCAATATTCCTCTTGGAATATTGATGATTGAGATATTTAGGCATCGAAAAGCATCCTTAGAATAGAAACGCGCTGACGCAGTTGATAGAGCGATTAAACGGAATTTCGATAAATGATATACGACCAAAGGCTAGAATCATCCTCTTATAGCTTTCTTCTCTCTTTTTCTCTCTCTCTCTCTCTCTTCTCTTGCTCTTCCTCTCTTTCCTCTTATTTATTAACTGCGTTCATGCATAGGGTATCTGGTCGTCTGGTGAATGCTTTCGTCCTCCACTGGCTGAAAGCCTTGACAAATTACATCACCGTGAATGAGAAAAATAGAGTGGCGTATATCATCATTGCACATACGTCTTGTAAATATATAAGATTGTGCCTATGTGACTAGATAATGTTAGAGTTCAAAATAATTTTGCGAGTTGCATTGATCCGATATATTTATGTGAAAGTTACAAATATATCATAGAAAGTGTTATTCTGATTTTAAATACCTTTAACGCAAGAACACGCATGACAGAATATTAGTCTTCATCTAGAGACATCTTGTGGTTTCTATTTATTACAGAGAATAACTGAAATTGTTTTTCAAATAAGAGTTCTAGTTCCAAAATATAAATTGTGTTAATATTAATTAAAAAGATAATTGCAATATGTATAGAGTGTTCAGGTTTTTTAAATCAAGCATTTTAGCATTTTAGGACCTATGTTTATATAACATTTTTTTTCTTATTTTTGCTTATATTATTAAAGTTGCAAAAAAACCGAAAACATCTGGATATAATAGATAGAGACAACACTCAACATATCTAAATAACATTGCTACGTAATGTATACAAGTGGCTAAATAATGATTTAATTTCGCAATTTATCCGATTATTCGAAAAACACGCATATAGCTATCCACTTCTTCAGTATCATATAGTTTGACGTAAAGAATTAAATCGATACTTTAATAACATTTTGTTATATACAATAAACAATGTATTTTGTTATGATTGATTAAAAAAATCAATCATTATCTATTTGATAATGAAAGGTAAAATTTTATACGACTGATAATTCATTCGCGCAAATTATCGCGATCTTTAAGTTTCCAAAAAACATACCTACATAAAAACATACATTTTGTGTGTGTGTGTGTGTGTGTGTGTGTGTGTGTGTGTGTGTGTGTGTGTTTGCGCGCGTACGCCTTGCAACCTGAGGGAGAGAACGAAGTAGAGAATTCTAGAACTGGATAGGTATAATTCTGCAGGTTGTCCCGGGCTGACATAACTAACATTGCTCCCGACGACTGTACGTAGTATGGCTATGGACGCTTTGCGTTGGGAAAGCCATTAGCGTCCAAAGCAGTCCACCAACCGCATTCCCTGCTCCCTTTCGTGCTCTCTGAACCTCTCCTTGCCTCCTCCTATGTCTATCTCGGCAACGACGCCAGCCGGTCCCTTTGCATAACGAATACCGATGGTGCTCTTTCGTATGTTATTCCAGCATCTTAAAATATGACATTTAAATAGTTTATGTACTCTCAATTTCTTGTTAGACTAAATCTAAAATTGTAATTTGTTTCAGATTTTTCAGATCTTTTAATATTGTAAAAAAATTGATGAGGATTTGATAGTAGGATAAGATAGTAGAAAAGATAAATTAAATTATTATAAATTCGAAAAGATCCGTAACAGAATTATATGTGTGATAAAATAAATATTAAATATATAAATATATAAAATACATACATATAAATATATACAATACATTACAATACATTAAATACATAAAAGAAATATATACAAATACTATACTTCTTTTATTTATACAAATAAGGAAAACAAAGAAAAATTTGAAAACATAGCTGCTTTCTCTATTCTCTATTCTGTTGGGCAAATTATATTATCCAAATATAATTTTTTTATCCAAAGTATCCAGTTTTGACAAATTTTAATATTTTCCAAAGATTCTACAAATGCAAATATAAAATACTATATATTATAAAATAAATTCATTATTAATTTATTTAATATAAATCCAATTCAATCTTCATAATATCACTTATTACATTGATTGTTAAGCGAATCATGTTAATTCGAAACTCAATGCCCACTAATATAATGATCTTACAGTTTATCTGAGAATTAAATCGATTCCAAGTTCATAGTTTCCGAAGATATGGCTATGATACCCACACTGGGAATAGAAAGATTACAATTTCGAACATAGAATTTCTCATTGACGGAAACGCGATGTTGGATGGTGATCTGCGTTCATCCGTTTCCGGATAGGAAGCAGTGCAGGTTACGGAGATCGAAACGCTAGTTCCACCCTCCTCCAATAGACGTCATTGCACACTCTGGTACATTGTTGTCCAATACAGGCAATTTTCCCTCACTCTGCACTTCTTGCATTTTGCAACATCCGTACGCCCACAGCACTTATCTGTGATGTGATTTTGTTATATTATTTACATCGAGTCAGAAACAACGGGTTTTATGAATCCATTCAGGAAATTTCTTGGTTATTTAAAATATTGTAAAAACTTTTAAGAGAAAAATATATTGGTAATATAATCGATATATAATCGGTAATTGATCTATCGTTGATGAATAGTAGACTACATACAGCCAGCAACTAGCTTTAGAATAACAGTTGAAGCTGCGTCAACGGCCGATCCGTCGACATCTCCTCAACATACCTGGACTTATTGAGTGGTTGCCATGACTCAATCAAATTGAGTTTGTTCAGTTACGAGATAGAAATGCCTCGATGCCATAACTGATATATTTTTGACTTGGTGTATGTGTTGGAGGAGGAGGAGGGAGTGGGGGAGGTTGCACATCAACAGATTTGTAGAAATTTCAGAAATAAATATTGTATTGATAAATAAAGATAAATTTAATTATTATCATTGTTGTAGAATTGAGTGGCCAATTGTCAGAAATTATTATTTCTTTAATAGGAATATTCAGGAGCAAAGATTGATAATAAAATTTCATAATAAATAAAGATTTCAAAGTTATAAATATGAAAATTGTTTATTCATGATAACAGGAATGCAATAATTGATGTAACATACACGTTTCAGTATATATTACATTGAAAATCAAAGATTAGAACTGAAATTATACCGATTTTAATTCCTGTTCACAATTTAGAGATTTTTGTATGAAAAATGTTCTTTCGAATAAATTCATGCAATATTCGATATAATAACGATTCCATGACCGACTGTGCAGATTCAAACTGAAAGTAATCGATGTAGAGATATATCTGTTGGCTGTTGAAATAGAGTGATAGAAGAGATTTCTTCCGCAGCTGTGGACGAATTAAATTGACGATTTTTAATATTCTGCGCCTCAAAATTCGTAACACAATTTCCACTCTTTGTTTTCATTGCACAATATGCTCCAGAACGGATAGTTATAAAGACTAAATTAAGCGAATATACGATTTCGCAATTTTTATAATTTCAGCGTGCTTTCGCATGAAATACATTGATGTAGCGTAATGTTGTTTGACTTTATGTTGAATAGTCAGATAGAAAATATTGAATATACGTGCGTATAATTTCGCAGTTTCAAACGATTGTTCCGATTCTACTGTAATGCTTCCATAAACTGCATCGCGAAATGATTGTCGAAATTTTTCGAGCGCAGAACATTTGGCTTGAAAATTAAGAGAGTGTGTATTTATCCAGAGCACCAACTAACGAGTCAAAAATTGCTTTCGCGTTGGGCAATATTCTTTCGTGTTGATTCTTTCAACTCAAATAGAACAAACAGATTCGGTGAAGTAAATAATGCAAAATCAAGATTAATACTGTATTGCATCACGTACATGACAAAGTTTACACACACACACACACACACACAAACACACACACACACACACACACACACACACACACACACAGAGTTGCCATATCCACAAATGTCGACAGATGGCGACGAACCGTGCGCCTATGTCGTTCCTTTCGTAATATATTCCGTCCTTTGGCCTGTTGGACCGCATGTTGTTATAAAACACAGCGGCGACGGCTGCGTTTATCGTGAATTTTAGTTACGAGCCTGTCAAGTTTTCGCCTTCCTTCTTCTATAACATGCATGTGAGAAATCGTGTGAAATTATTTGAGTTTATGTGCAGAATATCTCAACAATTGCGCGATTTCCTAGCAAATGTAGACTGTAAAATCAATGCTAAGAATATGTCGTTTGACAATGTTGTTTCAATATATCAAAAATATTAATATTAACCCCTTAACGCACCAATTAAAAATCAGAAAGTGGTCGTTTTTCCACAAATTTTTTTATTCTTTATTTTCTTTATACACAAAAGTACATTAACAAATCTTGGAAAAAAAAACACAAAAAATGTCTCTTATTTATATGTGAAACAAAAATTCAAAGTCACACGTATTAACTCAGGTGCGCGGAAAAAATTCAGTTTCTCGCACCCGTGTTAAGTTGGTTGAGTGCGTTAAGAGATTAATAGTGACATTTATGAAGATATTTAATCCATTTGCACCCGTCAGCGGAATAATCTGCACATGATGATTGTCACCTCTGAGTTCATTTAGAAATTATAATACTGTCTTTTGTTTTAATTATTACATGTAATTTCTAGTAAATAAAATCGAAAGTAATAGAACTATCGATATACGGCCATGCGCAATGATACGGGCCAATTGTCAGTTGAACGCCACTGATGTCTAAACTCAGTTAGAGTCGTGATGCAAATGGGTTAATGCAGAAAAGTAAATAATTTGTAACCAAGGAGATTTCATATTACATTAGTTTTTCTAATTTTATGTGACCTCTTTTACAAGCTACCAACCGCTGAATAGAAGCTGCTTTTGAAATCATGCAGTCGTGATTTTATATTTCGCAGAAGCCCAATATTCTTTCATACAACATTTGAAAAATTGGTGAGAAACTTGTGATAGCACAAAAGAAATTGATCTAAGAATAGAGATAACTGTAGAATTTTCTTCAGTGGTAGCATATTATGTTTTCGAGTTTCCAGCATTAAACTTCAAAGATTTCTTGCCCGGTTTCTATTCCAAGTTAGCGCAATATCGTTTCTTGACTTGAAGAAAATAAATTTCCAGACACTCGCTAGATCGACGTGGAAATTCCATTGCGAGGAAACTAATATGACTTTACATGATCCATGATTACAAATGCTCATAAAATCACGTCATGATGAATATTCCGATTTCACAAATGTATCTCTTTATTTAATGACATTTTATATAATTGTTTTTTCATTGCTTTAAATTATTTGGTTCTGTTTGTATATAATACAATCGGCGTGGCGTGAAATTCGCTGAAAATATAATAAAAGGATTCTTTTGTGTTCCATGCGTTATAATATGTTATAATATTTTGATGTAACTCCGTTATTATGTGCTAATTAAAAATACGTACATAATATTTGAACTCTAATTGTCAATTAATTATTGCTCAAATTCTTTTAAACATTAAATCTGCGTATATTGGTACAATGCATAAACTATTATTCTTCATAATCAGTAAAATTTTGTTGTAATAATATAATATCGAAAATGTCGCTTCAAAATCTTCATGATATACATACATACGGCATATTTAACATGTAATATTATATAATATTATGTAATATTATACATGTATATCCATATTTGAAAAAAAATTTAATATGAAAAACATATTACACACAAAATTAATTTATTACATTAAATTTTTAATGTAATATAAAAAAACAGAGAAAATGTTTTTTGTACTATAGTAAAATTTCGATTTTCTTTAACTATGCAATTTTTATTTTCCGTATTTTCTGTAAGAAAACGAAGCAGATTTCCATTCGCGAACAAACTTGTTGCTTATGTATCAGTCAGCTTCCGGAGAACCTGGAGCCATTCCAAGATACGTAGGCAGTTGTCCATACATGCGTATGCTATGAGATTCACCAAATATGTGACTTGTATCTGTAGTACAGTTAAAATTGAGTGGCGACAGGTGCACATGCATCAATATTGCGAATATATAGTCCATATATATGTAATAATATAAATATATAAAATAATTAGACATGGATGTAAAACGTTAAGGGAAAGATTGCCAATATTAACATAGGTCTTGTAAGGCGACACATCCTTATTTCTTGAAAATTAAACATTGCATTTTATAAATACTGAGAAAAACATAATCTGTTTAAATGATCAAATAAATAAAAATTCATATTAAGACAAATCAAGAGAGTAATCTAACTTCTTTACACTGTCTCGTTACATATTTACAGGTCAGCATAAAGTATACGTATAAATCAACAAAAAATGTTTTACATCGAAATGAAAAGATTCTAGAAATTCTCATATACAATAAACTTGTAAGTATTTTGTACAGATGACTCTTCTATAAAAGAAAAAAAATAGGAAGAATATGTAGAATCATTGCCTACTATGTCAGTTTTGGGGTTCATTTTGTCAGACGCATTTTTGCTTATCTTACAAGAAAGTTAATTATTGCAAAATTTAAAACAGTATTATAAAAAACTGCCATATTCTCTGATAGAAAACATTCTCTCTCTCTCTCTCTCTCTCTCTCTCTCTCTCTCTCTTTCTTCCTAATATTTATGTTTCTAAAGTTTTATTTTTAAATAATAAGTATTGAATACAGACCGCCATGTTGAAAATACAAATAATAACAGAAAATGTCAGTGCGGTCTAAGCTAGATTTTTGTGCTAATGTTTCTTGTGTGATTGTTTAGACATCTTCAAGTTCATCAAATTGCGCGCCGAAACAATTTTCGGTCTTAAAACACAGTCATAAACTGAACGAGAATAATGATATCACAATATTAAATTGATAATCAATTTAATAATGATGCTTATCAAGCATCTATTAATCCCTTTTCCCCCTAATTACTAAAGAATTCGTTGCGAAAAATAACATCTCAGCCAGAGATCGAACCTGGGATCTCTCGACTTTCCGAGACGAGTGTCTTAACTCGACCACTGAAGCATGTGGTGATATTTTTAACTTTTGTTTAAGAAATATAAATCAAAAATAAAATGATATGACGATATCGGGCGATCTTCCCCTGCATTTAGTAAAAATATTGAACATATTATTCAAAGAACGTTTTAATATAGAATTGCGATAGAAGAATCGTATCAATTAGCTATAATGTAAAACGGATTATTATCCGACGCTATTAATTCAACATGAATTCAATTTTCTATATATCATTATCTCACGTGCGCGTCATTAGTTTCTATTAATCAGAATTGTAAATATGGCTCAAACTGTCTATAAAATCAGTCTCTAAGCATGATGTATTAATTAAAATATTCTTTGTATTTCTCTTTCACAGGATTTTTATTAATTGAATTTTGTCTAATATATCGTGATTTATCGTTCAAGTAATTTATAAAAATAGATGTAGATATTTTTTTAGTTCTCTTTAGTAATACATCTTCGTTTAGTAATAAATCTTCGTTTATTATCTGAAAATTGCATCGCGTATTTAGTAAATTAATTAAATTTTTTAAAATCATACAATTTCTGTAGAAACGTAGCAATTATGTGATCGTCCATAATCCTCATAAGTCGATAATACCCTTGCCAATGTAAAAGCACTGCCTGTTCAATTTTGAATATCCACAGAGCTTCTACCTTCTAAACGATAACACACGCGTTATTACACGTATGCATAAGCAAACACAGTTTGTATTTATCGATATGTAACGAGAGTACCTAGGAATCGCATACATCAATATAATACCGTTATATAATTCGCTTCGATCCACCATTTCAATATTTGATTTAACTGATTACACGAAATGTTTGGGAAAATTGGAAATTTATAGCAGGGCAGAATGCAATGTTATTCCGCACGATTGAGTTTCTTTTACAGCATTTGCAAAAATGATATACTTTATATTATGGACATGAAATAATTTATTAAAAACAATTTTCTTTTAATTTTACCTCTAATATTTATTATCTATAAATGTTAATTAAGACGAATAATACGAACACATACGGCACGCACATTTAACGAAAAATGCGTAAATACAGAATTATACATGACTATAATTTTCATCCCAAAATATTTCCCATTTTCTACGCTTTGTCCTGAATATAGAATGATATTTTGTTTATTTTGTTCTATTATAAATGTTATATAAAATTATGTTGTTCATTTGCTTGTGTAAGAAATATTCAAATTTATATAGTAGAAAAATTCGTATTATTATTCGAACTATTATGAATAAAAGAAGTCAAGATTTGTCAACATTGACCACATAATTCATTATTTCGAAGAGTTTTCAATTCAAGAAATTGTTTCACAATTGCATAGAAATTGCGACTGTTGCTATATCTCATCGTTTTTCAAGGTTTATGTAACTTAACAATTATTTTGAAAAGTTGTTAAGATAGTATCGATTATCGCCAATTCGATGCCGATTCGACTGAATGCACCATCGCAAAACGACGCGGGCAATTGATTTGTTGCCCCTGCAGATTGTGCTTTGCGGTTTATGCTGTCAAAGCCTTTCCCTGCAGAGCATGCACTGTCACTATGCAACCTCGTTTGCAGTGGTTTGATATCGTGACGCGTCAGCCGTATCGGCCCTTTACCGTAAAGCAAGTAGAGCTTATCTGGTGCGTCTTGGAATTACGGTGAGTCGCAACGAGGACAGGGAAGGTACTCATCGAGATAATTATCCGCCTTAAAGTATGTTTTCATCGTGAAATGGGATTTTGAAGATGCACTCTGTGAAACGAGCGACGCGCGTCTTTGTACGGAGCGCTTCTCTTCTCGGCATTAACCGAATTATGAGCAAAAAGAAAGGACTGTGCTTCGACACAATTGTCTGTCTTAATAGGTATTTCAATGCGAGCGGAAGATTGTCGTCTGCACTGCACCGAGAAATACTATAAAGTTACGCTACATAACGTAGGTGCGTATCGCGAATCACATGTTTTTTTTAAATCTTTTTTTTACGTTCTTTTGATGATAATTGCGCATTGACCGTAAACGACTCGCAGATATGCGACCGCGCGAAGAAATTCATCGGCGTTATATGTACTTTGCATCATTAATGTACATACACGCACATTTACGGCGTTGCGCGCAAGAGTAGCCTTTAATAAAAAAATTAATATCGTAGAATAAGAGTAAAACGCTGTCTGTGACGTGATAAAGTGCTACAGCTAAACAGGAAAATAGTAAAAACTGAGCAAACAGCGTGGTGGGATAGAGGGTAGGTTGGCTTTATCGAATCACGTCGCGCGTTTACGCGCGCGTAGTTACGAGGAGCGGTCGCATTATTTGTACCTTATCGTACGCATTACCTACGCACGCATCGCGAATACATCGCGCGAAACATTATAAAGCTACATGTCGTATAGGCCTGACCGGAACAGCTCGCTGTACTTTTAATTAAAGTCGCAGAAGCTGTGCCTTAACGATCGATTCGTGTCGTAAATGTTGCCGTGCGGTATACGCCTCTCGTATTTCACGTTACCGTCCCTTATGAGCCTTCGTTAAAATCGCCCGATAGCGACCTTACAATGAAGCTAGTAATCTTCACGTTAATAACGTGCGCATTCTTTGCGCGTGAATCGTCGTATTCTACACTTTATTACTATGATGAAGGTACTTAAAAAATTCCATTTCGCACGAAAAGAATGATTTTTCTAACGACACATAAAATAGTTCCATAAAATAGTTCCAATAACGTATAACGCATGCTAAACTATAATAATAATAATAATAATAATAATAATAATAATAATAATAATAATAATAATAATAATAATAATAATAATAATAATAATAATGCATGTGCTAAATGCCTTAATGTAGCACATTGAGCTCAAATAAAACAATAATTATAAAATCGCTTTTTTGTATTTAAATGTATCAAGCATCTCAAGATCAATTTTTTTTATTAGAAAAATAAAAAAGTGATACTATTAAATATTAAAGAATAGCAATGTCACAAAGCTATTTTGTACAAAATTATTTGATATATCTTCTTTTTCTTTTTTCAATAATTTTTTCAACTATCCATCCAACTCTTAGCAAATTTTGTATTAAAGACGTACTATTTGTATTAAAGTAATATTTTGTATTAATGATGTACGTTAATTTATTATGAAAACAAATTTCTGTTGAAAAAATTAAATTTGATTTTAGATTAATAATAGAAATATAACTATTGTTACGTATGTCTTTTGCGATAAAGCGTTTTTATCAAATATTAATTAATGGTTTTTCTCATATTATTTTAAAGTGTTACATATCACATTGGGAGGTGCTAAATGAAAACAAACTGACCGAAGCAGTAAATAACGCTGTCGATAACGGGTGCTCGATAATACGTTGCTATGAACGAAACGCTTCACTTCCGGAAAGATTAAATGAGAATAAAATATGATAACGCCCTACATTCTGTCGATTCAATCAAAAAAAATTTTTAATACAAAAAATCTTAAACATTTCTGAAATATATAATTTTTAATATGCTTTAAACAATATGTTTATAGAAATTAAATATTGTTAAAGACATGGCATAATATGGCATATCAAATATTGAGCTATTGATTATAATTGTTAATGCCGTATCAATATACACAAAATAATTAATGGTTCTTGTCATATATGGCTTGTCATATATGTATAGCTTAATTTGACTTCACAAAGACAATAAAGCCTAAATGAAATTCTATTATATGTTATTTCAATACATAACGAAACATAGTTAAGTAAACGTGATTCTATTTACCTGTATTATGTTCATTTAGATAAAGCTTCGAATCTACTTCGAACATATGTATTATATATGAAGAAATGTTGATAAAAATAAAGATCAGAGGACCAACCTCCAATGGCTTTGACCATATGTAATCAAGGTCATGACCTTGTGACTTTGTGTGACCTCCAGAAGGTTTTAGTTCTCATTAATTATTAAAAAATTATTAACAAAAAAATTGAACTTTTTCACATGGGTTTACATCTTTTCACGCAAAGCGAGATTCAATAACAAATAAAATAACAACTTGGATTTGGGTTAGGTTATATCTTTTGGAGGTGGAGCTTTTCCGTAAAGAGTATTTCCACTTTATAATGCGAAGCATAATTTTGACTTTGATTTGATATTTTTTTTTTAATATTATGAGTTCCATGTAGCTACTAAATGATTAACATATTAATTAAAATTTTTTGCACGTATGTTGACTATATTTTATTATCTTTATTTTCACTAAAACTAGTATATCTCTTAATTCATTTTGTTAATATCTTTTTAATAAATAGTAAGACGGTTTTTGAAGGACTTTTTGAAGGATCACTCAGAAATAAAATATATCAAGGTCAAGACCATTAGAGGATAGTCCCCTGATCTTCATTTTTACCCTATTTTTAACATTATTATTTTGAGAACATGCCTCTCTTTATTTATACAAAAATTAAATTTGCACAGTTATATTATTTATAAAAACATACAAATTATCTTTCTACAAATTACTCTTCTACAAATTACTCTTCTATAATAAAATAATATTATTATTTAATAATATTCCTGTAAATTTGTAACATGATACAAAATTCTTTAAGCCAATGCTTTGAATAAATAAATAAATGCAAAAGAAAACAAAATTTTCAGTCTTTTAAATAAGGAAATTTTACAGATACGTTAACATAACTCACGATTCTTAGATAAAATATCATCAGGAATATCATTAATCATTGAACCTGTAAAATTGTTCGTATAAATCTATTTCTTCTGTTGAGTTCCGGAGTTAAGTTAGATACCTTAGCATGTAGGTGTCTCTCGGGATCTGCCGAGGCGAGGGTCACATCTGGGGTTGCAAGGTGGTTACGTCACAAGTACGAGTGACTATATGTTAATGCTAATTTATTCAGAATGCCGAGTCGATCCGCGGTGAACGTTAAACGAGCTCGTAAAACAGGCTTGCTTACATGCATATACTATATGGCGTTATGATACACGCGTCAAATCTCTCTCAATTTCGAGTCAGGAGGATACAAATTTCTGATGTTATACGAATCGGTCAAACCATACATCAAAGACAAATTGTTATGCGATGTGATAGTTAATACCTTCACGATTTGCCACACTCTACCGAGTAGATTTTTTTATCCTCTCGTTTTACAAAGATACGATTTTCATTTTGCATCGAATATAGTTTGAAAGATTTATTTTCATATTTATCGTATGATTTCAGGAGGAAGTGAAAACAATTCCATTTTTATTTTTATGTAGAAAGCCTACATTCCAAATTGTCAATTGATTTACAATATTTATTTCTCTCTATTTATTTAATTATGTCTACCTTCTTCTCTCTGAGGTTATATTTTGCCTCCCTATTATTTTGCGCCAACATAATTTTATATTCCATATATTTGAGAAATATGCTAACGAAAGAAATCCTTCAATAAAAATTTAAATTTAAAATTCCACGCATATTTTCTACTGAAAAAAATAAAATTTTTAAGAAATGGATAAATATCCGAGTTAGTAAGTAAAATATTAGTGTAAAATTTACATTATTTTTATTATTACTAATAATAATTATTATTGTTATTATTTTTGTTGTTGTTATTGTTATTTGTATTGCAAGTAGAGAAAATGCTATCAAGAGAAATAGCTATAATTAGTTTTCAATTCCTTACCATTTTTAATTCAACTCTCTAAAAAATATTGGTATGAATGGTGTGGATTTACGATTTGGTGTTTATATAATTCTCACTATGTTGATAAGAATTATATAAACATATTTTTTAGAGTAAAATGTCAAATTAAAAATTCCTAGAAGACATGGCAATGTTGCATTATATCTTTATGAACAATACGAACTGTTTGGCATGCATTTAAAATATTATTCGAATGTTATTGATCAAAGCACATCACTTTCAGGTCAATCGATATTCGTTAAAGCCGACAATTAGAATCACCGACTGCCGCTGCGATTGCAACGATACGATGTTAAAATGCAGTGTGTTAAGGAGAGAGTGACAAAGAGACGCACGGATGAAAAGCGCAGAATGAAAATTAGATATAAGAGTGGACAAATGCAAACAAGAGAGAGAGAGAGAGAGAGAGAGAGAGAGAATCCAAGACAAGTAGAAGCAACTCATCGTTTAAACTGCATACTATATTTCTTGAAACAACGAGGAAGAAGAGATTTATTGGAATGAGAACCGATGAGGTTGAAATGACAGTGACTGCTGATGATATAGTGAGAAAAAGGGAAGAGAGAAAAAAGGCGGGAAGAAGAGAAGAGAGGGAAAGAGAAAGAGAGAGAGAGAGAGAGAGAGAGAGAGAGAGAGAGAGAGAGAGAGAGAGAAAGAGAGAGAGAGGAAGAAGAAGAGAAAAAGGAGGTTTGTTCTCCAACGAGTGCCGGCTGCATTTCAAGCAGAACTACTCCTTGCCTCTCAGGGTCTCTTGTTGGAGTATTAAGCCGATGGCAGTCTCGCCATCGCGTGACTTTTCCTTTCTCGGTTTCTCTTCTCTCATCCTTTCCATCATTTTTTCCTTTCACTTCCTTGTTTTTTTCACACATTGTATACACAAACTTCTTTCTCTTTTACCACACACAATTGCATCATTATTGTTATCGATCATATATCAAGTATCGGTAACTTTCGATTTTGTTGGAACATGAATGCTCAAGTTAATAAAACGCCGGTGAACCGCGAAAAACGGGAAGACATCATTCGCGATCGTCGAAATCGAAGAGAAACGTTGCGAGATAATGACAGCTACAAGATACCATGCAACCAAATCGATTAGAGATTTATCATGTATCGACACGAAAGTTCAAAGAGATAGCGACTGTACAGAGCAGCACATCTCAATAAAAACACTTTTAAACGGCGGCTATTGAAATATTACACTTGTGACTACAATCGGTCAATTTAAACTTCCATTTTTAATACAAAAATGTATATTGTATTTTAAATTATCAAGAAAATGATGAAATGATATTGTATTTGTTTAGGGATATGCGACTTTTCGCACAGAATTGATGAATGTTTTTTTGATTAAGCAAATTGACCAAACGACGCTTGAGTATAATTTTTGTTAAAAATATTGCTAAAACGAGTATGAACGGAATAAATCGATATGCAACCTGCACTATATGTTTCGTAAGTTCAACTTCAAATATGTCCTTATATAACAGTTACGTATATACACGACTATGCATAACATAGACTATGTACATTAAAAGTTTCTTCAATTTGCAAATTTCATAATCAACTAGAAATCGACGTTTCCTTAACGAAAATTTAATTGGAAATCACTAATGATTCTAATTAAAATCTTAAACTCAATAAAAATTTGAAATAAATAATAGAGTTTAAATCTTTGAATAGAAATTAAAGTTTGTTTGAAGTTAATTAAAAAAAATTAAAATAAATAAAAATCTTTAAGTTTTAATGCTAAGTAATTTAATAATCAGGTCTTAAATAATTTTTCACTAAGAAAGAATTGATTCAAACACATATATAAATATATACATTATATTTAATATTTATAAGTACCAAAATATTTATAAAGTACAGTAACTAAATATATTCTGAAATATATTCTGAATAATATCTAGTTTTCATTGTCAGCATAGCAATAATATGTACATTTCTTTGCGCGTATAATACGTATAATTATAATTATTTTAATCATTATTTTGTTTAACCTTTTGTAATTTTAAAAACTTTATTCGAAGTAATAAATAATGCTTTTTTATCATTTATATTATTTGTTTTTTTATTTGTAATATATTTGTAATATATTAATTACCAAGCATTAAAAGGCGCGGTATATTATTATATTTAAACAAATTAATTACGAATGCAAGAAAATATACAACAAATTCAAAGTATAACGATTCCGTTATATAAATACAAATATTTATATGAAACAGCTTACAAGTGTTACAAAATTTTTAGCAACGTCATTATAGTATATTAATATAATTATACATTTAAATTGTGTTATATCGCGTCTTTATATAAGTTTATGATTCAAAATTTCTAATCTAAATTTTTATCATTATTTCCATCACAAAACATATAAAATATAATAAGATACAGTTATAATGTATAAAGAAATAAATTCGCTGAATTTACAAAATTATGTTTATGTTAATCAGCAAAATGATCGCGCCAAAGGAATGGTGGAAATAATAATTTTGATCAATGTATTCGTCTCATTGCTATTACATAGAAAACGAATTTATTTTATACTTTCGGCGGTACTTTTAAAATATGCGTTATTATATTCGCGTTTTATTTCGCGTGAAAAAATAATTTATACACTCATCACATAAATTCGTAAAAATAAACACAGTGAAAAGATTATTTTCGCCGGAAAGATTATTTTCTTCATGCTGCTTAGTACACTTTGAACAAAAATGACATTCGATAAACTAAATCTCGCTGGCGGACTGTATAATTGATTTAGTCGTGGATCTGGACCGAGACCAACCTTCACCGGGAAATCACTGTTCTGCTCTTCACTTGTTTATCAATTCTTTCTTCGCCTTCTTCTTCTTCGTCTATTTATTTCTATATTCTTCGCTTTCACTCTCTTTAACAGTTTTAACCGAGAAAAACTGCATGCAAAGATAAAAAAGACAACATCGTTGAACACTTCAACATCTCACGTCATGATTTTTTCGAAACTTCATGCATAAGATGTTATTTTTGAACTTAAGATACTCGATTTGCGACATACGCGCGAGAAAAATATTTGCACAGTATTGTAATCTGCGCGAAAAATCGTGTTATTTAATAATTGAGAAACAAGAGTGAAACTCTAACAACGAACAAGAAATGGGCTCATACACTCGCGACGAATACAGACTTTCCCGCCAGTGCGCGCGAAAACTACAAGCAGTGTTAATTTTCGGTTTTCTCCGAAGAAGAACGAAACGGAACTGAGCGTCTCGCGGCTACCCGGAGGGTTGCCACCCTCGGCAATGGGGCTGTGGTCCATCGCGCCTGCGTTACGCTCCTGCGCGCATATAACCATCTCTGTGTCTCTCTTTCTCCCGCCACAGCGTACGGCTGGGGCTGATCTGTTCGTTCCTCTTTGTTCAATGACCCGCATTTTTTCATGGCGTTCGCCTAGCTAGCGGAGATCCTCGGTATTCCAAAGCGCGTGGTGTACCTCTAAGTGGCCGCCATTGAGGATGCAAATCGCGGATAATTAACACCGGTGTCAAAAGTACGGTGTGTTGCGATATTAAGTAATCATTAAGTGATTTCTCATTTTACTATATAAGATCTAATGAGTTGATAGAGGATTTTTATAGATTGTCTCTCTCATTGAAAAATGGAAAAAAAAAGTTTTGTCAGAGAAGGATATAACATTTTATAATAGGATTTAAGAAAGATCAATAAAGAGTTAAAAATGCATAAAATCATACATAACATGTCTACACAACGGGTTTGTTGTGCTCCATCTTGTATTGCTGTCCTTCGTGCAGATTCGCAGCCACGCGATGTGCATTCTCGACATCAGTTAGCATAACGGTTGACCTATACGGCACAACGGGTCTGTCACGAGAGAGTGATTAACATAACAAACGCATAATAATAGCATCGCCTCTCTCTCTCTCTTTCTCTGTCTATCTATCTGTCTGTCTCTCTTTGCTTCAGTCTATTTTATTTTTCTCTCTCTCTCTTTCTCTCTCTTTCTCTCTCTCTCTCTATATCTCTACCTCTATCTATCTATCTATCTATCTATCTCAAATCGCTCGACTTGCAATAGATGTGCGCATGCACTGAGATGTTGCAACAGCAGATATTGTAGCGTAGCCTTTGTTTGCCTTCCATTTCCTTCCGCATCGTTCGTAACAAATTATCGAAGCGATAATTTTCTTCAGCATGCACGTTGAGTATTCATGTTTTTGATAGTTATGATTGTTGCAACAACAGTCCCAAAGTAATTATTAATTTATTATTAATAATAAATAATTTTTGTTAATAACAAATAATTACAATAAAGGTGTAAATAGATACGAGTACTTTTTGGAACAAAAAAAATGATATGAGAATGTTAACAGAGGTAAAAGTGTATGGATTTTTATATATAGTCGAGACATATATAATTAATTAATCCGATATAACTATATACAAAATAATAATACATATATAATTGTCAATTTTCGTAGTCGTGAGAAAATATGTAAACAGTGAACGCGCATCATTAGCTTAATACTGAATCAAACAAATTTAATTTCATGAATGATCAAATAAACACGAAATATACCATGTAATGACATCAATAATATTAAAAATATTACAAAAATGAATATGTATATAATTGTTCATATTGAAATATTATTAAACACTAATTGTAAGGTCTAGACAAAAGAAGACATTTTCTTCATAGTTAGTTATTCATATATCGATCTGTGATTGTGTTATTATGTACTTATTGTTGTTTAAAAATATATAATACAATCCAATTTATATTTAAAAAAAATATTGTTTACCAATATATTAAAATATTAATAAGTACATTAGTAATAATATTGTGAAATAATTATGGCAGCTTGTTATTTTACGTTAATTTATACGATAATATCAATCCAGCTAATTGCCAGATGGTCGACGTTGCCGCGACAAAAATTCGCGAAGGGATTATGTAGGAGAAAATTGCGTGTGAAGGTCCGCTCTTACGCGGCGGAAAATTGTGATAAAGCTACGTGAACCGAGGATGAAAATTTTGCCTCACCGACACCGGTGATTCGTCGACGCTCGTTGACGAGACTGGGATAATTGGCCGGTGATCCGAGGCCGCGATATCCGCGGTTATTAACCCCGAGCTAATGCGATTTCGTAACCATACGAGAGAACCAATCACGTGATATGTAATCCCCCTTGACATGCACATCAGAAAGCCGTTTGTAATCAATGCGCAAGAAAAAAAATAGCAAATGTAAAAGATAATCGATCGCTCGGTCACGGAATTATATTTATTTACATTGCTTCTGTTTCTATAGTTTATGCTATATTATTTTTTATGTGATTGTTTACGATAAAATATGTTTTTTGTGTAAACTAGCAACTAATTTTTTTTATTTGTTATACGATGTGGCTATTACATGTGTACGTATACAATGTAGCATCCCAAGAGAAATTATTCCAAGTGTCTTTCGTGCGAATTAACATGCAAATAAAATTCGTTAATTCGTTCATTCTGATTATCCTCGAAAAAATTATTTAACAATGTGTAAATATTTAGGATATTTAGGATATCATAACTTTTGTTATTTCACGTTATTCGTACTTTAACACTATCAACAAATCGCTAATAAAAAAATTGTACTATCAGTAATTGCTAAAGTAAACAATAATTCATGATACTATTTTGCAAATGATTAAGGTCGAATGCATTTTAATATTGCTTTTAAATAAATTAAAGCTTATATTAATGTAGCACAAAAAATTATTCCTATAATACGAAATACTATCATTTTCGAATCTCTAGGAAAGATTTTAAGATTCGGTTTTTGTACTAATAAAGTTATTTTTATTACACAACATTGCTTATTTTTTATTACACAAATAATCTCTCGTATGTTATATAGTATGGTGCAATTATTGTCTATTTACGCCGCAAGAAAGCTTTGTAGTTATCGCTATTATCTCCCGGAAACTTATAAGATTAAGGATAATAGAGACGATGCACGAGGCTCATCAATTCAGAGAAAGGATTCTGATGTTTCCACCTCGAAGGAGTAATGTAATCAATTCCACAATTCGTGTTGACGAGTGGCGTAACCGAAATTTGACTGCAAAAGTGAGCGGTTAGCTAACACAGTTGCTGGAAATTAGTGAACTACGCTTAGCTAAGTGGCGATGCCGATATTACAGCTTATTGCAATAAATTAGAAGTTGAGCCATAAATTCCAATGGGTACGTTGTACGTTATATTTTCTGCTTTTCGTTCGCTATCCGTATACTTTCATAACGCAA
Source organism: Cephalotes varians (assembly GCA_037157785.1). Taxonomy (NCBI): domain Eukaryota; kingdom Metazoa; phylum Arthropoda; class Insecta; order Hymenoptera; family Formicidae; genus Cephalotes; species Cephalotes varians. Next base: position 2,283,207 of record JANQDE010000023.1, on the reverse strand, counting down.
AATTATGGATGAAAATTATAACAAAATACATAATAAGCTAATATGAATTAACTATAGAGTTAACTAACTGCGCGTTAATTAATTTTAAAATAGCCGTTTATTATCTCAAATTTATTTTAGAATAAAATAAAAAATATATTCTTTTATATATTGCATCTATTTTTCCTCTTTTGTAAAAAATTATATTTTTCTATTATCTATAAAATCTATTAAAAAGAAAAACAAAAAATGAAGTTAATAAAAATTTCTAGACAATATCGATTTGTATGTCATGTTTTTAGTTAAAAAAAAAGTCAGATCCTAAAAACAAAATGCGCACGATAGCTGCACATACGGAATATATTATTGTTATCATTGGTGTGCGTAGATTCATCCAAAAAAAGATCTTGCAAGACACTTAAAAAGATAATTTCATAAAATTTTATCTTTCTCAAAATGAAATTTTATCTAAAAGCATTTTCTCTCTCTCTCTCGTACAATTCAAGTTCATTGCACTCTTATTACACTTAAAATACGTGTATATGTCACAATTGTATAAATAATAAACGATGAGAGAAACTTTATGTTTACAAGATATCTTAAGGTTGTAAAAGAAATTTTTGCAAAAAGCATTGTTTAAAAAAAAATAATATTATATAATAAATTAACAGGTTTCTCATTTTTTTTTTAATAACAGTAGCTTTTTTGGAACACAGCTTGTTACATACAAAAAAGAGTAATTTTCACAATATTCTTTAATAAATTAAAATAAGTTTTATATAATTATGCAGATAATGTTAATAGCGAAAAACTTCTGGGGTAAGCAATTAATGGAGTTAACAATAGAGGCAGTCTTTCAATCTTGAAAGTATCATTAGGAAACAGTCTATGTATTCAAACGAAGGAGAAGCATCCATTGGCGACATGAAAGCGGAAATCCTTTAATTTCTGAAGGAATTATTTTCTATGGGACATTTTGTCAACAAATAATGGGACAATCTTTGGACCACATATGCGCCTCTCAGCCTTTGACCTGTCATAGCTCGGAAATATCACGGGTTTCAGATACGCTGGTGGAATGAGAAATATGTCGGCCGCAATTTGCACCGCAATTTAATGCGCGTAAGCGGATTTAATTGCGCGGCAAATGCAACGTATGGCTAAAAAGATAATACGAAAATTGTGATGTTTTTCTCTTTACATTCGTGATGTACAAATTGATTAAGCAAATCTGAAAATGATGTATCGAGAGAGATGTTGAAAAATGAAAATTTTTTAAATAAAAATTATGCTTCATTAAAAACATAATATATATAAATGTTTCAACCTATTAAACAGATGACAATAATAACTGTGATTTCACATATTTTAATTTCACACAATAACGATAAATGTCATTAAAAAATAAAGTCAAAATTCATATAACTCATTACAGCGATTTTTTTTTAATTTCTACTGTAGTAAAATTATGAAAAAAATTGCTGCCAATTTACTTTCTTCTTTGTCTGTTAATAAAAATATGTAGTATTGCCAAACAAAAAAATCCAATATCCGATATTATATCTAATCTTTTTCTTTTCCTTTACACAAATCTAAAAAACTAATATACAGGGTGAGTCATTTTAATCTATGGACCCGAATATCTTCCAAATTACGGTATCTACAAAAAAATGGTTTAGATAAAAGTTGACCAGGACAGAGGGGGTCGTTTAATTGTACCATTGGTTTTGACCTTGAGGTCAATTTTGAAGGTTATTTCAAGGTGACAATGGTTTTTTTAAATGGGACACCCTATTTTTGACTGCGGATTTCGAAAGAGCGGAAAATTTTACATCAAACTTGTCTTATGAAAAAATTGTTTTTGCGACCTTGGAAAGGTCAAAAATGAAGGTGAAATGCCTGAAAAACGATCTGGTGTACTTTTTCTGAAATGACGTGGTAACTTTTCTGGGTAACACAAATGTGCATAATGCTTAAACAAAGTCAATGAATTGTAAAAGTGTAAATCACTTTGACTAGCTTGACCTTGAGGTCAATTTTCAAGGTTGTTTGAGGCTCATAACGCATTTTTTGATTAGTAAACCCTATTTTTGACCGCAGAACCTGTTTCTTGACAATGGGCTCTTAAACAATGGCACTTTTTACATGAGCATAGGGATTTTTTAGTTTTTCGACCTGACCTTTTGAAGGTCATATCAAGGTCAAAAGCACTTTCATCTTACTTCTAACGTTACCCGGAAACAACGACGTGGACRTAGTAAGTTCTGTTTCCTTTAGGGTGCTTGATTATCGTGAGTCCCCTTGCCTCTCATGTCGGGGTGTTTGATTATCGTGAGTCCCCTTGCCTCTCACTGTTTGGGGTACTTGATTATCGTGAATCCCCTTGCCTCTCACGTTGGGGCAAGGGGCAAGGGGACTCACGATAATCAAGCACCCCGACGTGAGAGGCAAGGGGACTCACGATAATCAAGCACCCCAAACAGTAAGAGGCAAGGGGACTCACGATAATCAAGCACCCCGACGTGAGAGGCAAGGGGACTCACGATAATCAAGCACCCTAAAGGAAACAGAACTTACTACGTCCACGTCGTTGTTTCCGGGTAACGTTAGAAGTAAGATGAAAGTGCTTTTGACCTTGATATGACCTTCAAAAGGTCAGGTCGAAAAACTAAAAAATCCCTATGCTCATGTAAAAAGTGCCATTGTTTAAGAGCCCATTGTCAAGAAACAGGTTCTGCGGTCAAAAATAGGGTTTACTAATCAAAAAATGCGTTATGAGCCTCAAACAACCTTGAAAATTGACCTCAAGGTCAAAACCAATGGTACAATTAAACGACCCCCTCTGTCCTGGTCAACTTTTATCTAAACCATTTTTTTGTAGATACCGTAATTTGGAAGATATTCGGGTCCATAGATTAAAATGACTCACCCTGTATATATTTTCATATTTCCGAAGTTGAGTAGTCTGTTAATAGAAGAGATTTTTTTACAAGGAGGCATAGAATATTTAGCCACTCTATTTCAAGAACGACATTCTTGTGTTAAATTTGCGATTCTCATCTCGATCGAGGTGCGCCAATGGCTCACACATTTCGATTTGTTTTCGTTTCATAAATCCGTTGTGGATTTGTTCCATATGAGATGTAGGTGCCGCGTATACATTATCACCGTGCACACAAGAGCGGCATGCAGGGCGTCTATACGACGACGGATAACTTATAGGTCCCATAGCGAACCATAGATTCCATGGACACAGACGTACTGCGATCATTATCAGCGAATTTATGGCAGCAGTCACATCCACGAAGCTACCTCGCGTTTTCAAACGGCGGTGTGTTAAAAGATCTTGTCTATGACATGGGATTTATCTTATTTTAATCTATAGAAGTTGATAAGGATGAACAGATTACATAATTGGCAACAATGCATTTTTAAAATTTCTTTCATTTGTTATTCATCTTTCCGTTATACTTAGTTTTACTATGCGTATAGTGTGTTACAAATGTAATTTTTTTTTTGTAAAGTAATTCTATATTCATATTATTTAGGGTAACCCTACACACATGTACACTCACACACACACACGCGCGCGTGCGCATATATGTACAGAGAAAGAGAAAGAGGGAGAGGGGAAAGAAATAGAAGTTTATAATAAGAAAAACTTCAAGTACAAATATAATAAAAATATTATAACAAGTTTATATAAACATTTGCATTATTTAAATTTGTTTCCAAGTTACAAGTATGTGTTTTTATAATTTTTATTAGCAAATAATTCATAACAATGGAGATTGCAAAAATTTCGCGTAAAATACATTTAATTTTATATGCAAAAAAATATTGCATACAATATTATCGTGTCGTCAAAATAAATTACAATATGTTGATTACTTTGTAAATAATTGTAGAAAATGAATGAGTTTTTAAATACATTTTTTCAATTACAAGTCAAACCATTGTAATCGTCGTCCGTAATAGAGTTAGTAATCTTAGTCATGCGATATATGTAGAAAAGAAAAGTTTCTTTTCTGTTCTCTACTACCTATCTCATTGTCAATACTATCAGAGGTGGAAGGTCACGGTAAGCAAAGGTCGGAAGCGTGTGGAACTAGCCAAGGGAATAAGAGAGCAAACATTTGATTCGCGATGGGAATTCACAATGGCACTCCGTGCTTTCGTGGTCGCAACATTACGTTGCACAGCATATTGTAGTCTAGGGAAAAATTGCGCTTGTCTCGCAGAGTTAAGGCACGTCCACTATACGGTCAGTACAATCGGAAATGCCGTGTTATGTTTCTGGCGTAGTCGCAGTCAAAATATTATACGATCGACGAATGCATGAAATTGCGTTTATACAGTAAAAGATGTTCACCTTAAGGCATATCAAGCATTAAAACGAAAAATTTCGCATTTTTAAGTTTCTAACTTTACATAACATAAACACATATGTGGTTTGTTAAATATAAAAATACATTTTCTAATAAAAATTAAAAAATGCTATATCCTTTACATCAAAATAAAAAATTTTTTTATTAAATCGATTTTTCAAAAATAGAGATTATAATAAAAATTGAAAAAATATCTATTGATAATTTCGGCAAAATAGCATTTTTTATATTCATTTCATTACATATATATATATATATATATATATATATATATATATATATATATGATAAAATGATATTTTATCGAAATTATCAATAGACATTTTTTCAATTTTTATTATAATCTTTATTTTTGGAAAATCGATTTAAAAAAATTTTTTATTTTGATGTAAAGGATATAGCATTTGTATATATTAAAAGCAATATAAATTTATTTATTGATAGCATAAGTACATACATTAGCCTGACAATTTAAATTTTATATATATAGCTTAAAATGATAGCTATATTTTGTTATATATAGATAACAGAAATTTCGGAATCCATTTAATGCCAAATTCACTCATCACATTTAACCTAATGAATACATCAACGAGAGATGCCTATTAAATAATTTTATTAAATCGGTCTTATTAAATAATTTATGTCGTGTTTAATTGCGCAATTTATTTGACTGGACACAGAGTTGCGTAACACGTGGCTTATTCTATATGTCTAATTTATTTAATAAAGTAATTTACATATTTAAATATAGAAATACATTTAAATTAAACGATACAATTTTGCCACGCATTTGTCACAATATTTTATTTTTTTTAATTACCGATGAAAAGAATTTCTTTATTCTCCCTAATCCTTATCTTTTTTACCATTTAGTAACGTATTGACTTTAAATTTTAGAATCAATAAATTTCTGCTTTTTCTGCTTTATATGCAAATTGAATTTCTACTTAATTTACCAAATGATTATATTTTAATACATTGCAAAATGACATTATAACAATTTTTTATATAAATTCAATATTGAATCGTTTAAATCTTAAAATTTATAATATATAATTAATGACGTTATTTGATAAAGCTCCGTAAGGTAAAATGATTTAATAATATATGACAGTAATCTTCTTATACTCAAAATATCTTTCCATATTTAAGCACATATTTTCTATAATTTAATTTGTTCTATTTCACTTGCTATATCAAAAATATTTATTCAATATGTTCAAATTCAAAACAATTTAATAATACATTACATCATTTTAAGCATATATAGATAATAATTTCATTTAAATTAATATATTGCAATTAGCAAAATCTAAATTTTTGTTCGTTAAATAGATTAATTTAATTTCATCGAATGTGAATCAAGACTAAAATCATAATTAATTTAAGTTTATGTTCCAAGCACAAAGTCTTTGCCAACCGAAATTCGACATATAAAGACGTATTAATTAAACTCTACAGATTCTAAAATTTTCTATTATTTGAATGGTATACGATAATTTAATGTTCTCCTACTGTATTTCGCATTTCCTGATATACGTTCTTAATCGAAAAAATAAACAACTATGTAAAAAATATGAATATGATAAAAAAAAGAATTCATGACATGTTATCTCAAACATAAGATAAACAACTTGACTATAAGAATTCGATTGTAAACAACTTAAAACAACTATAATATTTTATTTATTTTACGATCTGTCAGTACATATACATGTAACTTGCAACTAAACTACATTCCTAAAATTAACATCCATTATTTATATAAGTTCCCGACTTCGAGAACTTATAATAAAAGAGAACAGCAAACTGCAAATTGCTAAAAATTAATTGATACCGATTAACAAAGTACAATAGTTCTTTGTCCGTGAGGTATATAGCAACAGAACTTTACTGAGCAAATTTACGAGATGCGCAATACAGAGACAATTAACAGAAGAAGAAAGAAGGAAACCGAGAATCGTTGAGTCGAATTGAGAAACAGTGTTCTAGAAGAGCGAAAATTGCACGTAGCTGGGAGGTCTTCGCTCGGGGGCGAAAAGATGATGCGATTGGTCGATCAACGACCCGGACATCCGTCGCTTTCGAACTTGATCCACCGTTAAATATGGCAACGAACGGTTCGGACAACTAATGTGATTGCTGGCAGACTGTTACCGGACGCTAAAAGCACCGTGTCGTAAACTCTACGCTTCACTTGCGAGACAGAGAAAGAGAGAACGGAAGGGAGGGAAGAAAGAGAGAGAGTCATGTAATCGAGCACGTGCCTATCAATTGCTTGGTTGCCGTACTTTCTCCACCATGTAACTGCAAATTTGTTCGATGTAAATTTCGTTCGATAAATTTCAAAGAACTGATATTTATTTAAATAAGCTTTATTTATTTATGTATGTTTTAATTACTACGATACTTAATGTTGAAAATTTATAAACTACATTCAATTCAACTTTCTTTGAAGCATATAAAATCATCTTCAGATTTATAAAAGAACCTACTTTCAAAGTTTGGTACAGAATTTAGGCAATTTTTCTTATAAGTGACTGTAACAAAATATATAAATTTCTTACAAAACGTATCAAAATAATAATATAAAAATATTGAAATTCAACAGCCATTGGTGTAATTTCTCATTGAAATTGTGTCAGACCAAGATTAAAAACTGATATTGAAGTGTCTGTGTAGCGAGATGAATAGACAACGTGCATTGATTTATACGCGACATGACGAAATCGAGAGGTAGTAAAATGAGCCACCTCCCATTCATCTCACAATATATCTACGTTTCTCAATGGAGATTACGCTCGATGGATATTAACCGGAAGTTCTATATCACAGGATGTTTCGGAATTTCGGAAGGTTGCTCGAATCAACCATCGCTGTTTGAACATGTAATTCGTGGTTGAGTTCTGGTCGAATACATACGCCGCGGAATTTCCAAAGCAATTTCTCGTATAACTTCAAGAAATCATAATGCATTGGACGCAAGAAAGTTATCCGCAATCAGAAAGAGTCCTTATTGGATAACATAAAAGAAATATCTCACAAAACAACAAAACAATGAAAAAAATAATAAATTGAACTTACTTTTTTATAAAAGAAATATCGCAAAACCTTGTCTACGATTGTCTATTAAATCATTAACAGTAAAGCTATATAGATTTATAAATCTGAAATCAACAGTATCTAGTGTAACTGAATGTTTCCTCTCGATGTCAATGGATAACTTATGGAAGTTACAGATTAATTCGATTACCACAGCACCGAGTTACCGAGGGGGAACTCTGTTCATCGATCTTTGTCTCGCTAAGAGAATTCTTTCATCGTACTCTTCGACATTGACGTCGTGCCTTATCAGTTGTAAATTTGTTACAAACTAACCTTTGTCGTTGCATAATCAAAGAAATATAAAAATACAATGAATATATAGATAAATATAAAGATTCTTCATCGAAATTCAAATTAATAATCGCTCAGTTTAGTAACGCGTTAAAAAAGAATTTTGCGGTCGATTAAACTGATTTATTCACGATAACTTATAAAAGTTTGTTCATGTAAAAGTTTATTCATGTAACTGTCCTTATAGCAAAGTGTTAGCAAGTGTTAGTAACATCGTTATTGACGATGTTAGCATCAGGAATTGACGCAATTTGAAAATAAGTACATTTACGAACATTGCCTAATTTACGAAGCATGCAATCGTTGGCATTTAAAGATTATTTTCTATAACTCAAATCATGAAAATAAGGTCATCGAAAGATCATTATAGGATCATAACATTGATTTATGATTGATATTATCATTATCCGAAGCCGCGATCGTCCCAAGGAAAATCGGTGCCTATAGTTGAATAACTTCTGGAGCGCGCGTGCCGAAGAAAAAGATCATAAAAGATTTTTATGTACCTCTCAAAACGATGAAGCACAATCCACGGCAAAGTTCTTCCGTAACTTCAATCTTTACTGTGCTAAGAAACTCTCACGATCCTTACCATTCTTTTACGAATGTGGGAATATAAATTTTGCATGTCTATATGTTAATTATGTAAGATTAAATTTATCTACTAAGTGTTACAATAATTTACAATAAGAGAGAAAATTATAAAACTACAACATATAATTTATAATTATAAATAAGAACTGTGCAAAAAAAAGTAGCTCATGAATAAAAGTTAAAAAATGCTTTATGATTATCTATTAAAATCATCCGTAAGTTATTGAGAAATGACTTAGGAAAGATTTTAGACAGTCGTATTTCTCCTTGAATCGTGTTTTTGATCTGCTTAAACTGAACATTAATTATTTTAATTATGACAAGAAGGATTAAATGAGTGATGACGTTAACTGATAAATGATTTGTCGAAACATCAATGAAATTTTAAATCTAGAATAATTTAACATAATTCTGGAAATAAATGTATTCTGTTTTAAATGATAGGAAATGACAGCAAATCTCAAATAGGGCTGAAAGCAAACCTGTCGGATCTTTGTCCTACTAAATTTCAATATTACTTCTTTATTTATTAAAATCGAAACTTAGCATAGCACAAAACGATGCTTCATGGAACCGTTCGTATTGTTGAAATTGTGCGGATAAAATCCTGACAGGAGTTTCAAAGAAAAATATACAAGGCGACAGGCTTTAATTGCGGAGATTCTTTCATAGCGGAATACCAACAAACATCTGAAACTGATTCTGCTAATTTAGCATTGATCTTGGCTGGCGCAAGTGGAAAAGTCGAAGGTTCGAGGATCGTTAAATCCTCAATCTCATGACTTAACTTATTTCGAAGGTGAAAGAGATAGTGGCTATTCACTGGACCGAATTAACTTCTCGCGCAGATGTTTCGATGGCGGGAGATGGTAGCAAAAAAAACCTTCAGCCGGAACGACATTTTCCATTAAACTTTTCCCGCATTCGTCACCTCGTCATTGTAACTTTTAGCCAACTGCTAGCTTGTTTTAATCTTTTAAACCAACTGCATAGCAGCTATCTGATAGGAATCACGGAAATCCAAAATTATCGAAATGACTCCTCTCTCGCGCGAAGACTTTTATTTTATTTTAAGGATCTTTTTATAATAAAAGAAATGTAAATCTCGTTGAATGCAGCAATATGGAAAGGGCGAAACAACTAAGGATGAGCAAATAGTATAAGTTAAATATTAATAAATAATTTCTTCTCGAATAATTATACGTTTCGTTACTGTATTCAGTTTTCATGAGCATAAAATAAGAAATCAGAAAATAATGATGCGATATAGTGAAGTTAAATTAAAAAATTTTAATAAAAAATTGAAGAAGAACAGATTGCAAATCTTATGTATTAAAACAATATTTAAAAAATGTAAAAAATATTACTAACGTAAAGATAAGAGGCCACGTAAAAAGACAACGACGTAATAAATTATAATCTTTTTATAAATATAAATCTTATATAAATATAAATCTTTTCTATAAATATAAATATAAATATAAATTACACAGTGCTTCATAACATACACAGTGATACACAATAAAATTAATAATAAAAATTATTTAGCATACGAACTTCACGTTATTTTATTCAGTGCACAGCAGGGAATGATTTAATGGAATGATTTAAATCAATTGATTAAAATCAGTGATTTAATTTTGATTAAGATTTTAATTATTAATTTTCGTTATGATTTAATTATACCCAATACTGGCTGTACTGTGCAGTAATTTTACAAAAGAAAGAAGGATATATGAACATATATGGACATATTTTGTATATAATTATATATTGATGTCTCCGATTGCTACGTACTGCGACTTCTTTGTTTCTTTTTTCGGTTCTTGTTTTTTGAAACTTAGAAATGCGTTAGGGTGCGGCTACACTATGCGCGTATTCGCGATTCGTGATGCGTAATTCGTAATTCGTATATAATTCGTGAATAGTGTGGAGAGAAAATTCATATAGTTCACATTCGTCATTCGGATCTATTCTATCGGAAAAAGAATTTTCATTAATTGCTACCAATCGCGAATCACGAATCACGAATACGCGCATAGTGTAGCCGCACCCTTAGAAAACGAAAAGACAGCTAAGTTAGTTTTTATATTTAAGTGTATGCGTTTGTCTTCGTGAATAAAAAATTATGTATACAACTTTAATCAAATATATTCTCATTAAAAAATAAGTTTTATTTTATTCATAAGAATTATTGATAAAAATTAAATTAAAATTAATGATTTTCACTTGACTATTTTGTCCTATAGTGTTTGAAATCACTGATTATTTACAATAAATTAAAGCTTGGTAAAAAAAACAACACCTTTGTTTTGTAATAAAATTTAATTATTTTATTACTACTAAAAATAATTAACTCAAACAATAAATCTAATTTAAATTTAAAAAAATCTGATTTAAATTTTAAAAGTCCGATTTAAATTTAAAAAATCCAATTTTTTTTATTTTTTTTTTTAATCATGATTTTCCAGCCTTGATGCACAGTGAGACTCATAAAAAACATGACGCGTATAATTAAGAAATTAATTTTAAAAGACGGCGATACTTTACTCAAGATAAAACTGAATGTTATTGAATAAAATTATACTAATGAAAAAGATAGCAAACGATAATTGTTTCAATAAACGCTATAGTTATTGAAGGATTCGTTTGATTGCATTTGATTGATCTTCGTAAAAAGAATCCATTTCGATAAACAAGAATTGTCGTTAGTTTAAATCATTCATTCGAATAAGATAAAAACATAAAAATAATATAACTCATTATGAGGATTCTGAAAGCAGGCAAAATCTTTGGCAAGAAGCCATTGAGGAAATCGTCTTACATGTTGCTTGTTATCACGAGAAATAAACTAACGAGAAAATATGAAGTTAGAAAATATAAAACGCGTAATTTATCTGTAAAAATTATATAACAAAAATAATATAAAATCTTTGCATTATATAAAATAAATAAGAGAATTCAGAAAAAAATTTTTGGGAATAGCGCAGATAAAACCAAGGACTGAATATGATAGAGCAGCATGCGTAAGCTCTTTGACAAAGGACTTTGAAAATCACCTTACTGTCTTTGTGTGACAAGGGATAGTGAGAGATAAGAAGAAGAATGGAGTAACGTAGGATCGTTAACGTTGAGATAGGACAAGTCTGCGCTTTCCCCTGGCCACAGGATCTTTCGGTTTTCGTCCTCTACTTTGTCCCCTTCCTGCGATTCTGCGAGATCCTACAGAAGAGAACGCTAGGATCCAGAAACCGGAGGAAGACCAACAAGAACAGATCCGTGATTTAAAGCATGACTGCACTGCGCATCTACGAAAGGAGGAGATAGTCAAACAGAGCGAAAGAGAAGCATCAAAAGAAAGAGAGAGATAGATGGGTGCAAAAGACAGAGGAAGAAGGAGGAAAAAGGAGAAATACCTAAGAGAACCACGTTGCATTTTCTTTTCAGATAAAGGAAGGCCTATAAGAAGAAAAGGAAGAAGAGACGAGCCAATTGAAAAGAAAGATCATTGTGAAGGAAAGGACGTACAATGAGAAGAAACGAAAAAGAGAGAAGTGTGTCCTGTCCTTTCATAGAAACGTGTGACATTAAAGCCACCATGCAAGATATGCTCTTCTTCTAAAGATAGTAAGGAGGAGCATTAGAAACACAGTGAAAGACAAACTGTGTAAGCGCAAGAGCATATTATATTTTTGTGCTGTACGTATTTTTGCTTCTTTTTTTTACTAGATAAAAAAATCATGTTAGTACATTTCTACGACTTCTACAACAGAAAAAGATTGGAGTCTGTTGGTTGTATAAAAAAATTCAAAACAATGCAATCATAATAAACATTCGGAAAATCATCAAAAAGATATAAAATGTGTATAATTAAAATTAACATTCTTAGCATAAATCTGATTTAAATGGCTATATTTCTCACTTGATAATTCAGAATAGCCAAAAGGAAAAAAACGACAAAAGAGGAAAGTCCAAATTCGGCTCCTTTTATATTTTGTCCAAAATCATCCTAATCTATATCTTTGGATCCAATTCATTTAATTTGAGTGATTCCAGCTTAAACAAGACGATTTGTTTAATGCCGTGAAATTACTTATGTATTTACTTCAAAACTCAATATTTTGAATATCTGTGATTTTATCAAAAAATATTTAAAAATCGTACTGGTAAATCATTCTGGATAATGTATACATCTTACTCTTTCTAAAGAGCTTATAAAAAATTTTATGTAATGATATTTTACATAACGGTTTGTTATTAAAATTCTAGTAAAAAATTCTAGTAAAGAAACGTAATTGTTTTGCAAATTTTAAAAAGTAAATAATTTTGTTTTAAGACGTTTGGTACAAATTATTATATTAAAATTATTTTTTTAAAATAACAACAGGCGCATATAAAAATTGGAAATTAGTGGAAATTAGTACGCAAGTTAATATATCAAAAGAATTATAATATCCGAAAAAATTATATTACATTCATACAATGAGTTCAATTATATGTTTCAGCTCGGTTTTAAGCCATTTTCAAATTATAATATAGAATACAATGTAGAATAGAAAGAACAATGGTAGTGGAGAGTTTCAAGAGAAATAGAAATGCATCCTTCTCAATCGGTTGAAAAACCGCATGGAGATAAAGTTTTTTGGATGTAATAATTAGAAACAATTTTATAATGAAGCAATATATAAAAAAAAACAATAAAAGATAATAAGATTGTGAGTCTATAGTATAATATAAAAATGACTCACCATCAGGACCAACAAGTTATAAAATTAATTAATCGGACAGTCAGAATATATAAGAATGTGTAATCAATAAAAAAGAATTTAATTAAATTCTTTTTATTAAATAAATTCTGAATGCAATTTCTAATTAATTTAAAAGTTGTCAAAAATTTAGAAGGAAATGTAAGTTCCTGTAAACATAGTTTATTTATCGTAAATAACAACGAAAAATTACGGGAAATCATTTCTTTCGCCATTCGAATTAGAAGCCGAATACAGAATACTAGTTTGAAATCTGTGTTAATCGTTAAAAGATTCCAATTACCGACCGAATTCCTAAACTTTCGAAAAGATGCACGAGTGAAGAGTTCACTGCCGATTAATTTATTCGCTTTCGTAACTATTAAATTACTGAATATTACGTTTTCCATGTAACATAAATATATTAAATTATTCTTTTTGTTTCGTTCATTTTTTAATCAATCTTATATTTCATATTAGCGTTGACGAAAGCAAAAATGTTTTAATGAAATCAGAATTAATTAGATCTCATCCAAATGTTGAAATATTTTTCTAGGAATTTTTTGATTATTAATTCTAATACAAATCTTTTCATCGATATTTTCATATGTATATATATATATATATATATATATATAGTTATAAATTGGCAAGCGTAACATAGAGAGTTGAAGGGAAAATTATGGAGATTTATAATATAAGCAATGCGTTGTATTAATATTGATAAAGTCGTAACTTAAAAATTGTAACTCTGAGGGGATCAACAATACACACACCCACACCCACACCCGCACACACACCCACACCCACACCCACACACCACACCCACACCCACACCCACACCCGCGCGCGCGCGCGCACGCACGCACGCACGCGCGCGCGCGCGCGCGCACACACACACACACACACACACACACCATATGTACATACATCATATATATATATATATATATATATGATGTATGCATGTACATACGTAGGTATAATGCGATATATCAAAAGCAATATAAAATACGTGTAAAATATATATTCCATACACAAGTGAATTAAACATACACGCAAATTTCAAAGCAATGCGGAATATATATTCGCATAAATTTAAACACATATTTCCGAAACACAACCAACAGAGCAGAAACATAATTTCGAGAGTACAAATGTAGGCCATACGATATATCTGCGTCAGGTAGACCAATGTCCTGCTCCACCTATCATGAATCAACCGCTGTATTGCGGCTACTTTAGATTGTCCCAACTTCGAAACATGTTTACAAATCTCGTTATTGATTTTTACTAAAATTTTATTACGCTGCGCAACAACATTGGCGATATTGCATGATTATCACCGATCACGTAAATTCAGAGATGCTTTTCATATATAATAATATTCATATATAATAATACCTCTCAACAAAAGTCACACACACGCAACACACACACACACACACA
>JANQDE010000023.1:2241367-2260281 GCA_037157785.1 Cephalotes varians | reverse complement strand
TATATATATATAGACAAATGGACAAATAGAGAAACTGTTGTATAAAGACAAGTGATAATAAATTTAACAAATATTCAGATGACATTATATTTATTATCATGCATTATAGCATAATAGACAGCATAATATATTTGTAAAATAAAATTTTATCATTAATAAAGAATACTGTCATAATGAAAAGAGAGAGAGAGAAAGAGAGAGAAAGAGAGAGAGAGAGAGAGAGAGAGAGAGAGAGAGAGAGAGAGAGGGAGAGAGATAAAAAATTGTTCTTTTTAATTTCATATAATATGCATTTGTTTCATATACAAATCATTGTGCAAAAATATAAAATAAAAGTATATTTGCAAAAAGTATATTTTAACCAAATACGACAATTATTATATCAAGATATAAATATATTCAATAAAATTTTACATTCGCCGCATATTAAGTTCATCACAAGAGATAAATTTATTACAAATTATATTCAATTTGTAATATTTTTTAGGACTCAATAATATGTAATTACAATAATAATAAAAAGAGAGGGCTAATGAGTCAACGTTTTGATCATCAAATTATATTCATTTTTTAAATTGCTTGATGAACATTTATAAATGTAATGTTAATGTGTTTGTGATTTATCTTGATATATTTTATCATATATATCATTTATAATATTTGATATTAAGTTCGAAATTTTATTAAATAATCCTTTTAATTATAGACAAATTATTTAAAAAAATTACAATTAATTTATCAATGTTAAACAATGACAATTTAACTATATGACAATTTAACTATCTTAATTTTAAGTGATTGTAATGTACAGAACGCGTAGGATTTTTTTTCATAATATTTATGATATATTTATATTACGGCTATATTACGATATATAGCATTCATATATAATATTTTAAAGTATCCGGAACGGCTTACTGCGTTCTGAGAGACGAAAGATATAAGTGATGGAAGATAAAAAAATGAAAGGAAGGAAAGAATGGAATAAATCGAAGAACTATGCTGAACGAAGAGACGGATAGAGACAACAAGAGGATAGATTTCTATCGACGGCACAGTACGTCACGGTCAAACGACAGGCTCGCTGTGCACCGGATGATCGGTTCATTTCCGATCGTTGCCCACAATCAACAATACACCCTGGACATTCTAGATTCCAGATCTGTCGACATGATCAGCACCGCGAACCGTTTATCTATCTATATATAGGTGGATACGCGCGTGCGCGCTTGCGAACACATCGTGAACACGCACGTGAGAACACTATATGCAGTTGCACGCGAGTAAAGGTACATTGCAGTAGAGAATCTGACTGCTTCGTTGCAATAGAGCTTGTTATCTGTTGTACTGGCGCGGCTGATGTACCATTTATTGCTCGTAGAACAATTATCCGAATTATTCCAACTGACTAACGCGTTGAAATCGGTAGTTGCTTAAAAAAGGAATTAAATAAAGCAAAAGACATTTTATACATAGTTTTTAGGTATTTTTAGAATTTTCAATAACAATAGAAAATAATAATAGAAAAAGACACCGTTAGCAATCACGAAATAAATAAAAGACATAACACACGCACTAGTGCGCACTCAGTGCATATTAAAGCCGTTGTACATTGAATTCAATATAAAAGTGAAATATCTCGAATGATAAAATATCCAATATATTTTATTAATATATTTTATTAAATAGCACAATAAAGTATTGAGGATTTCATCTGTCTCTATATTTATATTGAACATATATCTTTATGCACAATGATTTTAATGCGCTGAATGTACTAAATGCGGACTAGTATATCCAATCGAATTCGCTATTAGTATATTAAAATAGCATAAATTTAAATATAAAGCTTTTATTTAAACTAGAAATGCTATGATCATTTTTTTATCAATTTATAAAAAAGATATTTCATTTAGATATAAATAAAATTTAAATTGTATCAATTTTCTTCAATATATAATTACATCTTATTTCATATAATATTTATAATATTCTATCGTACATCATATTTATATCATTATTTGATAAGATTTTTTTCTATTAAATAAACTAAAATTAAGTAATTAAAAATTATTTTTATATATATAATTAATTTTTACATATAATTTTACTTTTATATTAATTTTATGTTAATTTATAATTTTTAAATACAAGTTAAACTAATCTAGAGCGTCTTTGTTATACATATATGTAACTTTAAAATTATTAATCTAGACGTTTATTTTATTCTTCAATTTTCTTTACATCTTTTATTAGTAAGATTACATAACGTGTGTAAGTAAAGTAATAAAAAAATTCATATATTACTCTAAATTGTATTAACGATCAGAAATAAAAATTGTGTATCAGAAAAAGAAGTAAAAATAGTGTGTCAGAAGATTAATCATTTTCATATGAGTTGCAAAGCATTTAAATGAATTTTATTCGGTCAATCTATATAGTCAGTGGTACGATAATCATTATCGATTACGTCAAAATAAACGAGAGAAAATTAAAAATATAACGTATTCTCGTAATAGTACTTGATTGAACTATAGGAACACTTGCCATTTTTCACAGATACTTCTAGAATAATTAAAATACCAAAATTCTCACACACACACACGCGCGCGCGCACACACACACACACACACACATACCATCATCATACGCGTGCGCATATACTTTATTGAATACTGAAAAATTTTATCGATCAATCAAATTTTTGAAAGACAACTAGATCACAAATTCAATCTTAAATTAGTGATTTTTCGTCACTTATTTTAATAAAGGTAAATAATAATTACAAAAATAATGGTAAAACAATTTGTGTGGAAAACATACAGCTCTATCAAATTGAATCGGAAAAACAATAAAGCAATTAGAGGAATAAAATAAAGAAATATTTAAGAAAAGTTTTTCCTTTACAGCGGCGTCCATGTATTCGTCTAAGGTCCGGTTGCACCAACGTTACTTTGACTTTAAGCGAGACTTAAAATTCTCTCTGCCTCGTTTTAATGTCGAAAAAGAGACAGAGACAGAAAGAGTTTTAAGTTTCGCTTAAAATCAAGGCAATGTTGGTGCAATCAGACCTGAGTGAGATTTAATTAGAAGAATCTTAATTTAAATCGAAAGATTAAAACAAATGCCAAAATCGGGTTTTTGGAAGTTGGTATATCTCAGAGCATAGTTGCAAAATTAACAATAGGCTTCTATTATTTCGTTGATGCATTTTTAGTAAATATGCAAAAAGATAATATGCATAGATAAATGTAAAGAAAATACAAGCAAATAAGTCTATTCAAACAAACATTCAAAAACGACTAAATCACTTATTATTTAAAATCAATTTTAAAACGCTTTTAAATCAAATTTAAAATCTTAATAGAATTTTTTTGTGTATGTTTTAATTAATCGTAATTATATTTATTTATTTCTTTCTAAATAGCTCATTTTTAACAATGATCATGAACACACCAATTAATTAAAATTATAATTTAAAATTATAACGTATCTACTTGATATGCCTATATATGTAACCAGTAGTTTTACTATCCTTATTGTTTGTAAAATTGTTAATTTAAATTAAATATGTATTAATTATTTAACATACGTGTCATTTATATATATCTATATATATATATAAATTAATTATGTATATATAACGAGAAAAGAAAGATTGATAGATACATTAATTATCGATATAACAAGGTACCCATGAAAAATTCTATAAAAGTAGCTCCAATAAGCTCCACAGAGTTTCCTTAAAAAGTTCCACCCACTGCGTCGCAAGTTTCTTCCAAGCATGAAAGTCAGCGTGAAATTTTTCAGAAGCCCGACGTATATAAAGTAGAAGAAACAAAAGCAGAACGAACCGTTAAGTCGCAAGATGATGGGGCGGCAGAGGAGAGGAGATTTGAAGATGAATGGAGAATGCGAGAGGGAGAGGAGTGCAAGGAAATAAGAAAAGCTCTATTAAGAAAGACCCTTTTCGCGGCATCATATCGATCCGGCAATGGTAGGAAAAGTTATAGAAGAAGAGAAGAAGAATAGAAAAAGAGAGAAGTGAGATAGTAGGGATAGTAGGATATTATGGTAGGAAAAATTTTCAGTGTTAAAAGGATTATGACAAACTATACCAGGTTCAAAGAACCGCTCGCGATAATCGGCGACATGATTTTCCATTGCGCCGTGTTTTTTCATCCATTATAACTCTCCTTTCAAATTGTGAAATATTTTTCTAACACTTTCAGCATTGTTGTCGCGATCAAGCAGATAATAATTAATTGGAAGGAAAATTGAAATATCGGAACTTGAAATATATTCGATCGCGACTCATACATATGAATTTAAGCAATTGTTGTTGATGCAATTTCATATATGCAAAATGGAATATTTCAAATATTTAAATATTTTCTTATTGTTATTGTTATTTGTTATCACTCACTCACATACACGCGCGCGCACGCACACCACATCTATTTCATATAGTTGGAAATTTAATAATTATATGCATAAACTGCGCTTTAAGAATTATATATGCGCATTAAGAATAAGCGTTTAATAGTTTGTTTAAGGCATCCGTTAAATTCAAAAATGTAAAAATTACAAAGATACACTTGAGATTTTGGTACAAAACACATATCAAAGATAGCTAGACGCATCCAATACAAGACGCTCATATATTTTCATTTTGCAGAAAACGTAAATTTCATTCTTTTCTTCTCGTGCCCGCTTTTCATCCACCATTCCTCTGAGTTCCTCTTTCTGCTGTCATACTTAGTGCTTGAAAAGCACAAACTTCATATCGTACGTCGGCAAATATTCACAAGTTAAATATCGCCTCTCCACGGGAAGTAAGGATTCGTGATATAACATCGGCGCGGTATTACTTTCGGTGTGAAGAGTTTTCGCACGTATGAACCCACGCTACTCTGTCGCGTGAAAACAGTTGCTTCGTCTAAGATAGCTTAAACGAAACAATTTCGGCACTTTGTCCACGTCATCTCGTTTGGCGGATGTCAAAGCCTTTTTGGATCGGGTGTGGAACGCGCTGCAAAGTGATATTATGAGCGAGATTTTAAGATGGCAAAAAGTGGACAAAAACCGCGTATGAGTAGAGCAGAAATTTATCTTTATAAGTTAGAGAAAATCATTTAACAATTTAATCTTCGAAAGTTCAAGATGAGTTTCACTATATATATTTATATATGCAACTGAGAGATATACGTTTTTATATACATATTGTTGTTAAAATTAAATTTTAAAAAATCTGTTACGGGATATATAATAGAAAAATTACAAAGTAAAGTCTTATAAATACAATTTAAATGACTTGTTTATTTTCTGTTCTAAAACACAAATAAATGTATTATGTATATACATAAAATTTATTACTTTTTATTTGTTTAATATTTTTTTAGATAGATATAAAAAATATATTTAAAAAATATTATTCCTATTACTTTTTAAAGTAAAAACGTAAAAAGAAATCAAAAAATTGCTTATTAAAATAATGTATCTATTTTAATAATTATTACATTAATATTTTTCATAGTTATAAATTAATTATATTTAATAAAACATTAAAAAATAGGATACTTTTTCTTTAAAAACAGATTTGATTTGAAAAACAGAAAAATACAAAAACTTTAAGAGAGAAAGAGAGAGAGAGAAAGAGAGAGAAAGAGAATATTTTTTTAATTTAAAAAATTCTATTATAAAAATATCCGATATCAGCATCCGTTTTTCAGTAAAAAGTAAAAATAGAACAGAAAAATAAAGCTGTATTGAACCTTTTAAGATTAATTTAATAATATTTGTATTACTGATAATCATCAGTTTTTCTAATTTATTCTTTTTTTCTCGTGTACGAGAATACAATCTTCACGTTTAATATAAACAAATAAAAATTAAAATAGTCAAAATTTTTCGTGAATTTTTGAAAATTGCAAGATTATCAACAGTACGTCAATGCGGGAAAGACAAGTTGATGTTTCACTACGAATTGTGACGGAACTTCCACAAATTGGTGACAAAATGGACAAAGTTACTTGTACCTCTGAGATGAGATTGTTGTCCCTTGAGATCAGATCGAGCTTTTGAAATTTCAAAGAGACCATTCGTTACCAAACTTTATATTCGCTTCCCTGATGTATCCCAGAGGCTTTCTTATTTTAAAGTAGTCCAAGTTATTCTCATATACTTATACCCTAGACAATTACTAAATCAATTCATGATTATGCTGATATAAATGTAAAAGGTCATCCCAAATGAAAATTTATATAATCGAGAAATCTTAAATAATTTTTAAATCTTATCTTAAATAAAAAATTTGCTATATATATATATATAATGTTTATTTATGTAAAATAAATTTTGTTTACATACAATACAATTTTATAACAAACGTTAATTTTGAAGTTATCTTTTATTTCGATGAAATCTTTCTAATTTCTACAAATATATCGTAATGACTTTAATATCTATTTAATATCTATTAGCGTACATTATATAAATGCAATATTTATCTGCAACGAATGTGCTTTCACATTCGTGCAACTTGGCTAATCCAGATTAATTTTGTCTATCGTAACTATTACGATATGAATGTATAAGACCGGAATATCCATCGCACACCGCAGCGAATAGTTGCAAAACTTGTACGAAACGCCAACAAAACGGATGAAGTTGCTCCGTACTCTGGCATAAAATTATTTCTGAAGCTTAATGTGAACCTCTGTAAATGCAACGAAGCAATTTTGTATCTAGATCGCCGTCACATCCAATGCACTGAAGCGAAACAAAGTGGGAACGGACGAATAATCATATAAATCTTTTCGCCAAAATCTATTGCTTGTGTTAATTTATATAGTTTAATTATAGCTTAATCATATTATTTTATAATCTTATCAATAACAACATTTAATAATAATAATAGCCTTATTATAAATAATATAAAATACACACAGAAAACAAACACTGAGCAATATTAAATAATAATAATATTAAATCATCAGTCTTAAAACCTCTGTGTGCATTAATCGTATCACACAAAAATGTTATTGAAAATATGCTCTATTAAAGTAAAAACCGAAGCATTTTGTTGTTAATAAGCAGTATTATTTTCGATGAGTTGTCCTGATCATTATTACCATTTTCATTATGATTCTCGTCATTATGACTGATATAAAGGACAAAAATCGAGAATCAAATAACGACATTATTCTGCTTCGTGTATCTTCTAGCATTTAATCGAAAAACAAACTAACCCATGGTTGGAAAAGCTCTGCTGTAAGTTCTACGCTTGTACGTGGAAACTCTATGTTTGATTGAACAATCAAATTAAATCGGAGTATTCCTTTCTAATTGCATGATTTATCCTTAAAGAAAATATTGAAAAGATAATATCTCTTTTGATTGAAAATAGATATTCTCGATCATTTTAGATTTGCATAAAAATGCTTCCCGCTATCATTGTTTTTTGCGTGCATTAAATTTCTCTAAACGTATACAACTTTTAATGAAGCGCAATAATTGCACAATGAACGATGAAGAAAATAGCACACGGCACAAAAGATAATAAAAGAAGCAATATGAAACGAGGGAACTTAGATTTCTTGAAATTCTAGCAGTGCAAACTTTCGGCAAAACTTGAGTCGATTATTTTAATGCATGGAAAGACAACGATACATTTGGGATAAATTAAGGAAGAGATAAACAACTGCGACAATGAAGATTATTACCAGAAAGTCTTATTTTATCAGAAAGTCTCTTCTTATTTATAATTCTATTACAATATCTACATACTTTTTTTGGTTTTTTTCTTAGAAAGAATCAATCGAAGATATTATTTGTGATTAGAAATCTTACATAGTCAGCAATTTTAGTGATTACTGCTATAGAATCGAATGTTAATAGAATTTAAAAAAAAAATTAGTAATAACTGTTAAAACAGTATTCACTTTTATATCAAAATAACCCAGGCGTTGCATGCAACATTCGAGAAAAACGTTGAAAAAATCTACTTTTGTATGTGGCAATTTTGCTTTTTGTGCGTAAATACATGTTCGAGTTATAAAAACTTGTCATATTATAGAAGAGAATATAAGAAAATATAAAATATTATTTTACAAAAATTATAAGAGTATTATTTTACCAATTATAAATTTTCGAAATGGTGCAGCTAAAAAATGAATTTGTGAAACAGGATTATTGATAAAAACTTCCTAAAATAAATTATGTTATTTGTTCAACGCCCAAAGGGATGACAATATGAATTGATACACGGTAGGAAACTTCGAAATGAGGATGATGATTAATAAACTCGAGAATGTGATTTTGCTAAAAGCTACGATAGCAGAGTTAGCAGAGACTATTACCAAATTTTGTATTAGCTTGAAAGAGCGTCGTCAACATTCCTGATTTTCGATCTAATTAGTTCTTCATTCATGTATATTATCATTACTTGCATTTTGAATCTAATATTCAAAATAAATTTATGATTCATCTTTCAAAATACATTTCATTAATTATACTAAATCGTAATGCATATTACAGGAAAAATTCATAATAAAGTAGATCCAGTTTATAATTATATCTTTTTACACTTTTTTATATTATATAATAGCCCGAGAGAGAGAAAGAGAGAGAGAGAGAATGTAGAACATTTTACAAAATAATAATTTTTATTATTGCACTTTGCTTCATAAAAAGTCGATTAATTGCTTAAAATATCATAGTCTATAATTTGCATATCAACAAATTCATATGTTAGAACATTATTTAAGCATAAATTAATATTTTCTATTTATTAGTATATCATAAATGTTAAAGTGAATATTTTACTAGCATAAACTATAAATCAACCAATTATATCATTTTCCAGTTAATCATTGCATGGTATATAAAAGTTTATCACCAGTTTATCAGTAAGGCAGAAAATGTAATGTATTTTCTTTAATTGAATTTGTTCTTTACAAATTGATCTATATTTAACTTATATTCTTTCGTAGTAACGAATGTGAAACAAGAAGAGTCGTAATCGAACAGGGAGTATGAGGAAACATAACTAAAAAAAGAAATTGTAATGGAAGAGAAGAGCCGAAAAGAAAAGAGTTCTTCTAGGTACCGAGAGTAAATCGAACTCGCTTTTGATTCAAAACTTTCATTCTAACTATCGATGGCTTCACACTTGATTGCGCGTTTCCGCAGTACGCAATAAAATTACAAATAAAGCTATTTCGTGGATATAAGACAAAAATTAAGCACGTTGCTCTCAAATATTATAGATAGTCCAAAAAACATTTTGAGAAAAATTATTATAAATTAGTTTCAAGATAAAAAAAATTTTTTTAAATTAAAAATGTAATAAAGAGATTTGCAGCTATAAAAAAGAGAATTTCGTAAAAAAGAAGGAATTAACTTTTAATTGATTGCCCAAGAAAAATGGAGCTGCGAAAGTGCTCAATAGAAAATCGATCGTTTTCTTTCTTCTTAACGATAAAAGTTAGATATATCATGATGTAAAAAGCAATCACATGCACACGCACACACATTGAAATAATTCCAATTAATATAATAAATCCAATTGATTTAGTACCTTTGATACAAACAAAAACGAGCTCTCTGTTTATCTTCTGGTGTTAATCTTCCCCATAAAAATGAAACCCGAGGAGGCAAAAACAGATGCAAGAGATTTTCCTTGACCGGCGGGGTACATACGGGAGTATAGAATTCTTCTTCTGTCTCGGAAGTTCTACTTGCCGTTCAACCTGCGAAACCGTCGTCGCTTGTACCATACGCCTTCATATCTCGTGGTTTGAGGGATATTGGTTTTCAATTTGCATTCTCCCAATAGTCGGTCATGCATCATTCCAAAGTTGCAAATCACCACCGGAACTACCGTAGACCTTCCCACTTGGTGTCATACCGGCGCGAGTTTCGAATAAAAAAGAACGAGATGATAACGCCTGTAAAAACAAAGTCTCAACTGCCAACAGCGAAGTACGATGAGGCAAATGATGAACTCGCTGCACATTATACCACACTTCGGAAAACCGGTCGATAAATATTTGATGGCGTCTGAAAGCAAGTTAATCTTGTAGACGTGCGAGCGTACTTTTGGATGAGTACTCATAGGTATTGTATTCAGGCTCGATCGATCATGTGTTCAAGTATCGACAAAAAAACTAAAGGAATAATCGCAAATTTGTTTTGTTTGTATATGTACTATCAGTACATATATCTAAAACCATGTATCTATATATATATATATATATATATATATATATATATATATATCAACAAATGAGTTGTATATTAACAGTATGATCATAATTGGAATGTGATAAGAAAAACTCCGCAGAAAAACTCAATAACGAAACGATCAAGAAACTTTGATAAATTATTATATAAAAAATTATATAAATATATCCATATTCAGTCTTACGAAATTTCTGATTCATCTTAAATTTAAGACTATTTTTCAATTCCCGTTTTGTTATTGATACGCTACAAAATTAATAGTGAATCAATAGATTAAAACAAAAATCCTATAAAATGTAAAATAATCCTATATAATGCAAATCCTATAAAATGTAAAATGTATCTAAAAAGTCACAGTTTAATTCAATGTAAAATCAATGAGAAATAGTCAAAATGTCTATTGTTCGCTAAAATGCGTTCCGACGACTATTTAACGCGATAGTTAGTAAGTGCTCATTGAATCGGTCTTTATTTATCGGCCCGGTGGAAAATCGTTTCGTACCGCGTCGAAAGCTTTAGAAGGTGGAAGCACATTTGAGAGGAAATTAGATCGGGCAATTTCCGTGTCCACCAGCAGCGTGAACGGTTGACGAGAGACGGAACAGGACGCTGAGAAAAGGTATAGGTGCGCGACGTGCAACCAGCCATGGTATATATTTATTTGAACAGTTTTACGGAATTAAACCGTTTAAAAGAATTGAATTAGATTATGTTTAACTAGTGACATAGATTGAGAAAGAGCAACAGATAAAAAAAAGAAAAAAACAAGAGAAAAAGAAGAGAGAACCACGTTGCTAACTGACTAGATTTTTGAAGTTTCATTGATATAAACATTTTGAATTTGCTTCAAGTAATATTTAACATTAGCTTCTTCAAAAAAAATTTAATAATGGATCAGTAAACAACAGATCAAATTCTTTTATATTATCGACAAAAATTTCTGTAGTACAAAAAAAATTTATAGGAAAGACTAACGATAAATGATATGTAATAATCATGCGCATATTTTTTTTCTACATTATCGCAATGTCATAATATCTTGAAGTGTACGACAGTACACTTATCTTTCCTCGTCCTTCCTTATCAAGAAATTTCGAAAATTGTCGAGTCGATGATTAAGCGAGCGGTCCGGAACTCGGAGCGCGAGCCGTGCGTAAGCTGTGACACCTGACCATGCGCGCATCCCGGACAGGGGTAATTAATCTAAGCCCATTGGGCGAATAGCTACCGATACCACTATTGTCGCCGAGGGGCAACGGCAGTAACGGTGGCGATGGCGACGGTGGTAGTAGTGACAAATTACCTGGACACGCGTGGCGTCCGCGTCCGAGTCCGAGCGGATACAGTTGATACGGGCTGCTCGGCACGCTTGGCAGATACAGTTCATACCATTGCGATATGTACCATCCTCTGCGATCCAACGACGAACTCGCGAACGGAACTTCCGCCCGCTCGCGTATCACGCGTGAACAAAATAAATCGTATGGATGTTCGTTTCCAGAGAATTCTGCCGATGGTCAAGCATTTCGAGTACCGCGGAGATTTGATAGACGAGATTGGCTTACTGTTATTAATACATGTGAGTTCTTTCCAAATATCTACTTATGAAGAACAAATCTATTTTTTAAATGCAAATTTAAAGCGAGATAAAGTATTATTCTTTCGGACAATAACAGTCAAAAGCTCTAGTTGTTTTTAACAAATTACATTTTTTATAATTGTTCTAGCAAGATTCTCATAAAAGAACAACAAACAATCGTCGATTTGTCTGTTTGTCACAATAAATAGATAAACAGAACTAATAAAAGTAATAAAATCTCTAAAGAAGAGATAAAACTTATCTTTAAATTCTATATCAACGAGCCATTTTTCATCCATTTGGAAGCTGGAATCGGATTTATTGGATGGATATCGAACTTTCCTACATTCGTTTCCTGCATAAAGAACAAATAAAAGATTAGCTCTCACATAAACTAACTTCTATTTGCGATATATATTCTTAATTAAAATATACAACTATCGAACCGCCAGTTATTTCTTTTATTTCTGTATTTAACAAAATATTAAGTATAAATTATTTAACATAAACATAGATACGAGATAATATATAAGCCCCAGATCGAATATATAGGAGAAAGTCATCGATACTATTTTGTTTTTGGTCCATATTTCTTGAATAAAAGCTAGAAATAAAACTTTAAAAACATAAATACAAACTAAAAAATGTTTTCTATCAGATGATATAACAGTTTTGATAATTATGCAGAATAACGGACCACCTTTTGACAATCATGACCTTGACATATGTTGTCAAGGTTACTGTCCTGAATAATCCTCAAAAGATTTTATTCGGCGATCATTGTTCATTAAAAAGTTATTAGCCAAAAAGTTTGAAAAGTATATCAACTTATGTCAGTGTTGTAAAGTGTATGCGTGGAGCGTGTTCTGTCCTCTCTGCGGGGGGGACTCCACTATCCAAAAACTAGACGTATAAGTTTGGGTTGAACCTCGTTTAGTGTAGAAAGTTGTAAATTTATGTGGAATCTTGCTTCGTATGAGTTCACATATTTTTATGTGAAATGAGGTTCCACATAGATTTGCTATTTTCCACAAGAAGCGAGGATCATCTCACCACACCTCCCCTGCTTATAGAACGAAACGAGGTTCACAATTTTATTGTTCCATATTTCTCCCCCAACTATTTGTCCTGTACTGGTTCATTCCATTAGTTGATTTCAGTATAGAAGATAATCACAACTTACTTTCAGCAAATAATATAATACGAAAGCATATAAGCAACGCTCCATAACCAGGAAGAATGTGGGATGGTCCTCGTTTCGCGTAGAAAGTCGAAACCCATAGAATAGTACAATTGCATATAATCAAAATAGCATATAATCTATATAAAGTGTCAGAAAATTATAAAATATTCATTATATTTTTTTGTTAATAACTTTTTAATAAACAATAAGCGCCGCATAAAATCTTCTGAGAATTATTTAGGACAGTGATTTTGACAACGTGTCAAGGTCAAAGCCGCCAGAGAAAAGTCCGTTATTCTGCATAATTACATATTATTACATAATAATAACCGCGGTTTTTTATAATATTGTTTCAAATTCTGCAATAATTAATTTTTTTATAAGATGAGCAAATACGAGCGTTTGATAAAATAAATTCCAAAATTGATATAGTAAGCAATAGTATCACATATTTCTGTTCTTTTTCTTTTACAGTCATTTGTACAAAATACGAGTTTAATGATATGAGAATCCTTTCACTTTAATATAAAACATTTTTTGTTGATTTATACTCTAAGCTTATCCTATAAGACGCAAACACATATAGCGAGACAGTAAAAAATATGTTAGATTATTATCTTATGGTCAATCTTAATTATGGATTTTTATTTCTTTAATCATCTAAACAGATCATGTTTTTATTAGTATTAATATAGTGTAATGTTTAATTTTTGAGAAATAATTTTTGGATGTCACTTTAGGAGATCTATATCAGTATCGGCGATTTTCCTCTACTAAAATATATTGTAAAATTTTTCAGATTCATACATGTTCTAGAAATAAAGTTGAGTAAAATCTGATATTTAAATCTAATTATTTCGGTTTAATAGTTTGTAAAAAAAATCGTAATTTTATGATTTAATAAGCGATTCAAAATAAATGATATTAATTAATATTTATTTTCTTGTCATAATTATTTCTAACTTTTTCTTATAATAAAAAATTGATGTTTCTTTCGCTTATTTTAAGATAAATATACAATATGAGTTTTGTATGTCATTAAATTATTACTATTGAATAATTAACGAATAAAGCAAAGTGTACAACATGTTGAACAAAAATGTATCAGTGGCAATTTCAGTGGAATGATCACTTGCGCACTCGTGTAGTATAATTTTTTTAAATTTTATGTCAACTGCTTCGATCAAAGATTATGCATATTCATCCTGATATCTGCTTGAAAAGCTTGCCAGGCAGGCATAAATGAGCCAAGTGTCAACAAATGATACCTTTTACATGATGGCAGATTATATTTTAAAGTAATAATAAGTAGATAAAATCGCACATACGTAACCTTTTTAATTGATAAAATTTTCGAGATAAAAAATCAAAGATCAAGATCGAAACAAGATCGCCAAGAAATCGCCGATCGAAGAAGTATCTTCGATTTGATTGAATTCCCGGAAGAATTGCACCGGAAAGTAGAAGACTTGCGCTTCGTATGAAAAGACGGGGATGATACTTATGATGCCTTTTATACGTCCTCGATACAGTCAAAAGTTTCTATAGCTGCGCAAAAAGGGTATAATTTGAAACGATTTAAGACACGACTAACGTTCAAGACCAATATACTCTCCAACAAGAAAGAATATAGTTAGCAGAGAAAATCGCTTTGAACTTCGAGCTTTAACAAAACGATTGACTTACAAAATCGATTGAAAAAAATACATCGTGCAGAAAATTGCTCGGCATATCGTCACGTGCTATGGTTACATAGAATACAGTTACGTTGGTGTGACCGGTCAGTCGTGTCGTCGACATCTTTTAACGATGTACTAAAAATTCTAACAGAACGTTACAACACGATATCGAACGCGGCACGATCGCGGTTGGCATAAACTCTACCAGTCGTTGCGTCGACATTTCGTAGCGTTAAACGCGCCAGTCAGCTCTCGCGACTAACGATAACCTTTCGACGATGACTACGTTCTGATCGAGTGCTTCCGGTCCATATAAATGTGTCATACGTCTACGTATCGCAACGCACACGTTCGCTTTAGTGCGCAACGTATGACACCGCTCTCTCCATCAAGCTCGATTTATCACTCACTTGTACTACCATCGACTCTTACTGTTGCTACAACTAGACTAGTTATTCGTAATTACTTGCGAGGAAGCTCGTTTCTCAAAATGGATGGATAAACTGATGGATGAAGAAGTTATATCATTTCCGGAATCTATCTTTCCCACGGAACATAACGCTACGTACTGATATTACGAATTCTTTATAAGATAAATGGCATTTTTACTTGTTCAAAAAGTAAAGAGGAATTACGTCATAAGAGTTCTGCGAACTAATTTTTTCAGAAATTTGTGACGGACATTAAATTGTTTAAGTTGTTTAAAAATTTATATGGTGGTATATAACAATGTAAGATAATGTGATAATAATATCCTTTATTGAAAACAAGCATTCCGTAAAATTAAGGAGAAAATAATAATACACAGAAGATGTTCAAAGGTACAATAGATACTATCATAAAGGGTTACAAAATGAATGATTTTTTTATGTAAGATACACAAAGATGATAATTAAGACACAAAAAACTTAAGTTTTTAAAATCCAATAACGATGAAATACATTTAAAATCAAGTGTAAATCAAAGTGTAAAATTTTTAATTGAATACTTTTTTTAAATGATGAGCTTTTTCATTTTTTAAGTCGTATTCTCCTTAAGCCATCCATATTTTAAAATGTAAAATTGTGCTGAATAAATGGTTTTGACATCGTGTACGTGTTTGAAAAATATTGAGTTATAAATAAAATTACAGAAAAATTTTTGAATTTCTGTGAGATATGCTATATCGATTAAATGAGAGGTCACAGTAATGGGAATTAGGAAAAGTATAATCAAACTTGGAGTTCATGGTAGAATTCATCAAGAGCACTTGCAAATGAGTATCGCGACGACAAGGCTGTAGATAATCGTCCGTTAAATGACTGCGCTCAGCACGCATGAAATGATCGTGATATAATTCGCTTGAATTTGCTCGGAAATACAATCTCATCGATCTTTTTTTTTCTATCATATTTTCTTCTATCAAATTTATTTCATTACCGTCATTCTTGGACAACACAATTTGTCGATCCATACTCTGACAAACGAGAAACATGCTTGAGTCATGCCGAGCTGGGGCTACCTTCTGATAATAACTAAAACTTTCCTGTCAGCCATGTATATGCCACGCAACACTGCGAGGTGCATGTTATTAGTGTCGCGCACAATATGCGCACAGAGAACAGACATCCCTCTCTTCGCCCCTTTCTCGTCCAATTCCGGCCAGTCGCCCCGCGCTATACGCAGCACCGCGCCATGAACCCCTCTCCGATTCTCTATCGGCGCTACAATATGTGCGGCGCATTGTAATCTATGAGCCGGGTAGCGCCTAGGTCGCCGCCGGCAATGATGATATCAAATGCAGTGATTGACGCTCCGCTCTCCGTGCCCACGATCTCGTTCCTCGTAGCGAAACCGGTTGACGCAATCATCGCCATCGTCATCGCTATCGGGCCGCTACGATCGTACGCTTGCAGTCATATCGTGCACGCAACAACGTGGAGAGGCTGAATTATCCGGAGTATGTTTGGTCGATTAAGTTCAAACGACTTTCCGAGCCCTGTTCGCGCAAACGTGAAACGAAAACGAGAATTTGGCGTTAGCCCGATGACACGAGTGTGTTAAATGAAATATCGATCGTACCGTTTGATAACCAGTCAAAAATTGATCGCGGCCATTCGCCCATATTTGCGCTGTTTGCCAACACGCCCCTGATTCTGGGTCAACTACGATCAATTGCGAGAGCTTTACGATATTACCGTTAAAAGGCAAGATAATTTGACGTCTCGATGAACAGCATATACTCAAACATGCGTAAAAAGATAAAACACGATTTTCTTTAAATGCACAAAATATACGTTTATCTCTTATTTTAAAAAATATATATATACAATCCCGATTCGATTAAAGAAAATATTTTCGTAGGACATGTATGTTAAAATCAGAATATGACAAATTTCTGTGCATTGTTTTAACCGTGCAAAAAAAACCGCGCGCATTTCTTTCACAAGTCAAGATTATATAAAAATCGATGAGGCACACAAAAGCCAACGAAACTGCGCCGCTTTCGACAGCCTGCGAATTTATACCGCTAGCGTGAAAATTTACAGGCACACGACGGCAAGCTGCATATTTTTTTCACCCAATCTGGTCACCGCGCACGATAACACCGAGAACATATCGACGCATCGATCTTTCAATCATTCGTTTATTACGCGATAAAAGCATAAAACATACAGTATGCATGAAGAAAAGTTTCTGGTTTCTATTTTGTTAGTTTCTATTTTTTGGCATTTCTATGCTATTTTATAGACATCTTAATTTTATCTAATATTATCGCTAATCATTAGTATTTGCTAATCGCAATCATTATTAACGATTGCATTATAATACAATGTTACTTTCTACTTTTCCCCATTTTATCTTTTTTATTCTCTAAGTCGGTTAGTAAGGGGACATAAAAACATCTCACTTATAGAAGCAACTTTAGGAAACTCGTTACTTTGTGTCAGTTTATCCAATTTCTACGTTTTAGATCATAAAAGCTCTTAACGTTATATCGTACTATTGTTGTACATTCACGTATGTCATTCAACGGTGTAACCCGCTGTAACGCCACGGGGTATTTTTCGTTAACGGTGTTAAAGGTTCGCTTTATCATTCCCAAATAATTTTACCATTCTAATTCCAGAGCGTACCGAGTCGTTATTAAACGGAAGAGATAAAGATAATTCGGCCAGTCGCGCAGTTGCGAGAATAGAGGATTTCCGGCAGACAATAGCGTCTTTTATGATATGAAGATTCCATCTACACGATCGGAATCTTCGTAGAATGCCTTACACTTTTCCGACATTGTCCAGTTCTGTACTTTCCTCTAATTTATGATCTTCGTACCTTAAAATAATACAAACTTTGAAGATGGAATATTCTAAATTATTTAATTATTTAAATATACAAAAAATGTACTACCGCAAAAAATTTATTTATATCAATAACGACATGACATTTTTACATATCATAATATATTGCATAATATATATAATTAATATAATGCAATAATTATATGCAATAGATGATAATTTTTTAATTTTTTAAATGTTATTGATTCAGGAATTTATAAGTCTGATAAATTGCACATTTTAAATATAATTACCAAATATAAAAAAATAATTATAAAGCAACAATTTGTTTTCACAATTTTGATATAATGTGCTATAACAACTAAATTAACAAAGATAATAATATTTGCTTTAAATCATCTATGCTTTATAGCACTTACTAAAAAGACTTTCTAACGCTCTGAAGTTCTAAATTGCTCCGTCTATATATAAGCTCATACTGCGTAATTACATGGATATCAAAGTGCTGCTGAAAGTACTAATAACTACCTACAGTCAAACAAGACTAATTGACTTTGTGAGAGTTTATTCTCGTCAAAAAGTTTCGAATTCGTTAAATTAATGTAAAAATTTACGAAAACAGATATGATAAAAATAGGTGATATAAAGTATTATATACTAGTAAAAAAAATGAAAAAGTTATAGTGATTAGCGCTACCGGCAAATTCTGATATCTTCATTAATAAAATTTTGTTTAATTTTAGTAACTCATCTTTTTCTTTCTCGTCTTTCTACACATCTCAGTACATATTTTCTATACATTCTTTCTATACATTTCAATACATTTCTTATTCAGTTTATTCCAGATATACAAGGTGTAATTAATTAAAATAACGAGACAAACTTCGGAGGCAAGCTTATCAAATCGAAACATGAAAAAAAGTTTATATTAATATATATACATATATATA